>MU273535.1:0-112975 GCA_022160365.1 Vararia minispora EC-137
GGAAACCCGGTATCGCACTCCTTAGCTGTTTTTCTCTTTTGGCGCGTTCTTCCCCTATTAAGGTCTCTGTGTCTTTGTCGGTTTGCCTGTTTCTCTGACTCCGTCGTCTCTGTTCCGTGTTCAAGTTCCTGAAATGTTCAGTAATCGTCGTCGCGGTCTGATCTCCTGTCCTCTCCGCGCCGCCTGCCACGTCAGCCCCTGTTCCTCCGCTCCCTTCCTCCCCAGGCGTGCCATCCTCGGCAAGACCAGACATTCGTCTGGGATAAGTTGTATATACCTAAGCTCTACGATGGAGAAGGCGGTTTCCCGCGTGCTACGTAGAATACTGAGGCGTGGGAAAAAGTAGGTGGTGGTGGTCCTCTCCGCTCTCCGTCCCCCCCTTCCCGTTTACTTGGGAGAGGCCACCGACTCGTTACGGTTTGCAGTGAAGGACTATTCCATGTCGTCCTCCGATGTCTCTCGGCGTCTTCGCGCCATCCTCCAGCAGCCTTTGCAGGCAGAGGCCGAAGTCGAGCTTTACGGAGCCGTCGACGAGTTTGTTCTTACATGCGTGTCCGCCGACAATTCGGCTACACTCCTATTCTCCCTCGAAGACGAGCTGCAGGCTATCTATAACGACGATATATTTGATCATGATTCGAGCGAGCACATCACTACCTTCCTCTCCCTGCTTGGGCATCTGATACCTGTACTTTCCTCAACGTCTATTATATCCACCTGGTGGGATCTCGTCCTCCGCCCTGCTCTCCGCGGCCCGAAACTTCCCCGATCTGCTCTTGCCTACGCCCGGGACCTAACCCTCGTTGCCCTTGAAAAGCCCGACGAAACAAACCCAGACAAGCAGAAAGGTTTTCAAAGACGAATACTTGATCTGTACCTGCTCGATGCGTTCAACGACGGTTCTGGCGAAGATATGTTGGAATGGGCGGAGCTGCCGGCGGAAGAACGGGAGCGCCGAGCGACATGGAAGGCGAATTTAGAGGACGTCCTGGTGAGCTTCGGTTTGAAGCAACCTGAGGTATGTAATTCTACAAGGTATTGTAGCCTCGCACCAATGTGGCTGTAGGCCTTCTTGATGCAGATCTATTACTGCTTCATCGATCCCACCTCGCGTCTACAACTCCTCGGCCTTCTCAACCGCTATACACACGATCCATTATTTGAACGTCATGCGCCCGCACTGGCGAGCCATTTGTTGATGCGCAGCATTCTCACGTCGCTCCTGGTTGACAACTCAACGACCGTTTGTGTCTTCTCCCTTAATCTCCTCACTAAGCTCCTCCCGATGCTCGCTGTGAGTGCGTGCAATGAACTCAGACGCTTGCTTCCTCGCCTGCTTGCTATTTTGGCTCGAATGATCTGCTGGAAGGAACGGGCGGTCCCCCGTGGCACGTCTGATGCTGCGGTTAGAGACGAGCAAGACGACGGTGACAGTGCAGTTTCTCCAGCCAGTGTCACGGGTACTGCACGGTCTTTAGACCTGAAGCCGGAGCTGGAATGGCAGCGCTTGGATTACTCGTTCAGCTCGGCGGCAGCTCCTCCTTCCGCCCAGCGCCTCTTCACTTCTATTTACTATTTATTCCCTTGCAACCTAATTGCTTTCTTGCGCCGCCCCTCCAACTATCTGTCTGAACATGGGGTAGAATGTCCCTATGTGTGGGGCTGGGAGGAGGTGCTCGATAATGACGAGATCAAGACCAAGAGCGAAGTATGTCGCCCTCTCATAGCCGCGGTCTTTTCTGCCTTATCATCTGCCTGACAGTTCGTGCTTCTACAACATGTCGCTAATCCACAAATTATCTGGCGCGACGCTGATACCGAGCTCGAGCAGCCGCCTTTCTTTGACGGCTACGACGTACCCAGAATCACGTCGGAGACTCTGATGCTTGGCGCCCTGCGCCACTCACATATTTTGGGCACGGCAACCGCTACAGATCCGCATGTTACTCGTGAACATGTTGCTGAGATCACAAACGAAGCTGCGGAGTCGCTCGCATTGGCCGAGCAACCGCGCCGCCTTCGGCTCTCCCTGCAGGATATGTTGACAACGTCTGTTGCTCTCAAGTCGGACTTGGACGTCGATGTCGTTGACACATATCCTGCCTATCCTTTCCATCTCTTCCAGCCTGGTGCGCCGGCGCCTGGAAGCGAGCACGCGTCGATCATCTCCAGTCTAGAGTCAACGGAGCACGACGATGTGCCGGCGGGCGTTGCTCAGGTCATTTCCGCATTACAGCGCGAAATCCTTCTGCTCCGCAACGAGCTCAGCTTTGAGCTGTGGCTTTCGCGTGAGAACGTCAAGCAGATGGCCTTCCTCTACGAACATCGCATCCTCAGTCGCAATGCAGAAACGGAGCGCCAAAGTCTTGTGCGTACCTGTTGAGTCTTCGTCCGACTGAATTCGCTGTGCTCACAGCATGGATATGTGTTCCGCAGCATAATAAACTACGAGAGTACAAGGCGCGTGCTGCGCGACTAGAGAGACTTCTCAAAGGAGAGAAGGAACAGAATGCGTTGACGAAGAATATGTACGCAGAATGGAACGGCCAGCTGCAGCACAAGCTGCGAGATTTGCAGGAACAGAAGCGGGCGTGGAAAGAACAGACGGCCTCGCTGCAGCTCGCGGAGGCAGAAATGCGGGTGCGTATTTGTTTATACCCCAACGTGTCGCAGCTCTCACACTCCAGTGTAGACGAACTTCGTGGCACAGGGCAAGCTGCTCGCTGAAGCGGAAATGCGCGTTTTCCAGCTCGAGACGATTCGGAAGGAGAACCAGCACAAGGTCGATCGGCTCCGGGACTATGAACGACAGATAGAGCAACTCACCGCCACACAGAAGCTTTGGTATGCATTCGCACGCCCTCTTCGTGCCCTGTGCTTACGGCGTCTATCCTACCTCATGATAGGGATGCTGACGTCCAGCAGAACAAGGAGCAGATGGAGGTTATGAAAGCCATGTCGAGCAAGTACCAGAAAATGGTTCTGCGCATCGATAATTACGAACACCATCTTGTGGTGATGGAAGAACAAGCTCGGTAAGCCTGGTCTACTTCGTATACTCTGAACCGGTTTTCACCCATTGGCTTGGAAAGTGCATCACGCCGGCAGATACAATCACTGGAGGCGAAACTAGCTTTCGCGAAAATGCAGTCTCAGAACGTACGGCGCGACTCTGAGTCGCGGAAGCGGGTAGAAGCACAAGCAGGAGCGTCGCAGCTGGCGCTGGACAACAAGAAATTAAAAGAGGCGAACAATGATCTACAGGAGGAAGCAGACGACTTAAAGGCGATGGTGGAGGTGTTGCGTGCACAAGTCAGCGGGAGAATGGGTTTGCTGAGTGACCCTACGCGGAGTCCGATCACGATTGGGAGCCCGCTGTTACACTAGTTCTACGTATTTCTGGACTCGACAATGCTACTGTAGCCTGAGTGATCTAGGTCGTAAATGAACGACCCCAGGTTGAACGGGCGGGTGTATCACGTCAATTAGGATGATTACAGACAGGTAGAATATTCGGGAACAGGAGGAAACAATGGAAAGAGGAAGGTGCTGTGGAAGGTGCCAGAAGGATTCGAAGGACAGTGCGGCGAGGCAGCGCTTGTTCTCGAAGGTTCGGCGCGTCGAAGACGCGCAGTTATAAACTTGACTGCTTCACCGCGTCCCCGTGTCTACCCTGCCTGCGTCTTTTTTTCTTCCCTCTCATATCCTCTAACCCATTCATCCATTCAGTATGCCCTTGCTCTGTCTTGTCTTTTGTCTTCGCATCTGACATGTTGATCCTCTTCACAGCTCCAAAATGTCTTCAGAGTCTGAGAGCTTTGGCTTCCAGGCCGAGATCAGCCAGCTTCTGGACCTGATCATCAGTATGCTCTTCATCGTTGTGTCCGCTCGCATCGGTTCTGACTGTGAACGTGTCTAGACACCTTCTACTCCAACAAGGAGATCTTCCTTCGTGAAATTATCTCCAATGCCTCGGACGCGCTTGACAAGATCCGCTACCAATCTCTTACTGACCCCTCCGCGCTCGAGGCTGAGAAGGACCTCTACATCCGCCTCATCCCCGATAAAGAGAACAAGACGCTTTCCATCCGTGACACCGGTATTGGTATGACCAAGGCTGACATGGTCAACAACCTCGGTACGATCGCCAAGTCTGGTACAAAGGTGTGTTGTTCCCACGGCGCGTATCGTTCGCCACACCGCGTCGCTTACGCTTGCGAAATATACAGGGCTTCATGGAAGCGCTCTCGTCTGGCGCTGACATCTCCATGATCGGCCAGTTCGGTGTCGGCTTCTACTCGGCGTATCTCGTCGCCGAGCGCGTGCAGGTTATCTCGAAGCATAATGACGACGAGCAGTACATTTGGGAGTCGGCCGCCGGTGGCACCTTCACGATTACGCTCGACAAGGTCAACCCGTCGCTCAACCGCGGTACGGAAATCCGCCTTTACCTCAAGGAGGACCAGCTCGAGTACCTCGAGGAGAAGCGC
Organism: Vararia minispora EC-137; assembly: GCA_022160365.1. Classification (NCBI taxonomy): domain Eukaryota; kingdom Fungi; phylum Basidiomycota; class Agaricomycetes; order Russulales; family Lachnocladiaceae; genus Vararia; species Vararia minispora. The sequence continues at coordinate 4,491 of MU273535.1, forward strand.
CTCAAGGAGGTCGTGAAGAAGCACTCCGAGTTTATCTCGTACCCGATTCAACTCATCGTCACCAAGGAGGTCGAGAAGGTGTGTTCCATCGTTTCGCGCCGCGACTGCAGTCACTGACAACGCATGCAGGAGGTTGAGGACGATGAGGAGGAAGAGAAGGAGGACTCCAAGATCGAAGAGGTCGAGGATGAAGAGGAGAAAAAGAAGAAGACCAAGAAGGTTAAGGAGGTCCAACAGCAGACAGAGGAGCTCAACAAGACGAAGCCCATCTGGACGCGCAATCCTTCCGATATCACCTCTGAGGAGTATGGTGCCTTCTACAAGTCGCTCACGAACGACTGGGAGGATCACCTTGCCGTCAAGCACTTCTCCGTTGAGGGTCAGCTTGAGTTCAAGGCGATCCTCTACGTTCCCAAGCGGTATGATGTTCCCGCGATCATTTCTTGATTTCCCGTTTTAATATCACCAATAGTGCACCTTTCGACCTCTTCGAGCAGAAGAAGAAGCGCAACAACATCAAGCTCTACGTCCGCCGTGTGTTCATTATGGACGACTGCGAGGAGCTCATCCCCGAGTACCTCAACTTCATCAAGGGTATTGTCGACTCTGAGGACCTACCGCTCAACATCTCGCGTGAGACTCTCCAGCAGAACAAGATCCTGAAGGTTATCCGCAAACACGTCGTCAAGAAGTGCATGGACCTCTTCACGGAGATTGCCGAGGACAAGGACAACTTCAACAAGTTCTGGGAGGCGTTCGGCAAGAACATCAAACTTGGTATCCACGAGGACGCCCAGAACCGCTCGAAGCTCGCCGAGTTCCTCCGCTTCCACTCTACCAAGTCTGGTGATGAGCTTACGTCGCTCAAGGGTAAGTGGCAGGCTCTCCGCCTCTGACGCGCTTGATTGACGGCCGCCTTGTCTCATAGACTACATTACGCGCATGCCCGAGGGCCAGAAGAACATTTACTACCTGACGGGCGAGTCGCTCGCCGCCGTCCGGGACTCGCCATTCCTCGAGGTGCTTAAGCGCAAGGGCTTCGAAGTCCTCCTGCTTGTCGATCCGATCGATGAGTACGCCGTCACGCAGCTCAAGGAGTTCGAGGGCAAGACGCTCGCGTCGGTGTCCAAGGAGGGTCTCGAGCTCGAGGAGACCGAGGACGAGAAGAAGGCGCGCGAGGAGGAGGCCAAGTCCTTTGAAGACCTCTGCAAGGTCATCAAGGACGCGCTCGGCGAGAAGGTCGAGAAGGTTACTATCTCGAACCGTATCGCCGACTCGCCCTGCGTCCTCGTCACCGGTCAGTTCGGCTGGTCGTCCAACATGGTGCGTCTTCTCGGTGTACCTCGTTCCTGTGCCGTCGCTGACGCCCGCCCCAGGAGCGTATCATGAAGGCGCAGGCCCTCCGTGACACGTCGATGTCTTCGTACATGGCGTCGAAGAAGACGCTCGAGCTCAACCCGAAGCACGCGATCGTTAAGGAGCTCCGCCGTAAGGTCTCGGAGGACAAGGCGGACAAGTCCGTGCGCGACCTGACGTACCTCCTGTACGAGACGGCGCTGCTCACGTCTGGCTTCTCGCTCGAGGAGCCGACGTCGTTCGCGAAACGTATCTACCGCATGATCTCGCTCGGCCTCGACGTCGACGAGGATGAGGACGTCGAGCCGATCGTGCAGGACGACGCCGCGCCGCCGCCGGTCGAAGGCGAGTCGAGCTCGGCGATGGAGGAGATCGACTAAATGCTTCGCCTGCCGCTTGCTTCGGTGTCGTCTGCTTATTAGTCTTGCGTTTTCCTCGTAGGGTGTGTGCTGTCGCAGTTCTGCTTCATTGTGTTATTACGCTTTCAGTTACACGTGCACGATACGTTTAAAGTACCCAGTCTTGTAGCATCAAACAAACATAGCATTTCCTTATCATCTACATTCCGGTGTGACGGCGAAAGATGAATTTATGTCTCGATTGGACAGGCAGTGAAGCGCGAGCGAAGAGAATGAAATTATCGGTGCAGAAGCGGTTACGGGGGCTGCGGCGGAAGACGGTGGCGAGCAACAACTGGACCCAAGAATGCAGGCATTATACGCGGAGATACGCCAGCTGCATGGAAGTCAAAGCGATGCTCGACGTGTCGTAAGGGGCGGAAGGACGGAAGGAGAGCTCTTTTGGGCGCCCCGAGAGCCGAAAGCGTGCTACGTACCCCGCTTGCCGTACAGGGCATTGCGCCGCCTTTGATACCGGATGCCCGGGCGTACCTGGGAAATGCGGGTGAAGATACGAAAGGAGGGTTTCGAATCAGGACGGTTCGGAAGTAATATGGGCCTGGCAGGATCAAACGAGGAAACAACGCGCACGAAACGAGGCGGGGTGCTGCTACAGTTGGCGTTGTGGCGGTGAAGCAACGGCGCAGACGGGCACGCGTCAGTCTGCGAGCCTCGTGGTGCTTCGATGCGTTGCGCGCAGCGCGTTGCAACGTTCGGCCGGCACCAGGCGCACGCGGGTGTCCATCTGCGCAAAGCTGGCACGTACAGGCTGCCTGGGAAGCGAACGGTTCGGTTCTGAGCGGTGGCGCGCGGAAATCGCAGACGATGTAGCTGATGCCCGGCATCGCGGATACGACGGCGAGTTTCTTTTGTACTGGGCGGCGTCGGCCGGGGAGGTGCGCATTGTGATGCGAGGACGATGGAAGGTCGGGCCCATTGTTCTCCTGTAGTAAGCGGCAACCGGTTGCCCCATGCTGACAGGCTACACAAAACGAACGGAGGGATACGAAGACATGTACAAGCGTTATTGTGGTTATTGTTGAGCTGGAGGCTCCAGGTGAGTCGACTGGGAGGCTGATGGGCTCGAGCGCGTGCTCCAGACGACTTGTCGGCGTCCTTCGCGCCCACGCGAGTCGACGGCTATCGCGGTCACGGGAGGCGAGGCGGGATTATTTGGCCAGGAACTGGCGTAGCTCAGCGCCATTATAGGCCGGAAAAGGAAAGCGGGCGAATTGGTCAGAGGGGCCAGAGAGTCCGATCAGTCTTATCAAACCCACGCCGACACCGCGTTTCTTGACTCTTCCTCCCATTATCCCCTCCGTCCTTATAAAGCCCTTCAACCACGCTCCTTCGGGCGTACCGCCCACTCCCCTCTGTCCACAGCACGAGGCTGTCGTTTCCATACGCACTCCGCCATGCCCACAGTCGTCGCTCCCCAGCCGATCCGCCTCGCTTCTGCTCCCGTCATCGTCGACCCGGACAGCCATGCTCCGCTGTCGCCTCACGTCGGTCGCCAGGATGAAGACGATCCTTTCATCGTCCGTCGGACTCTTTTTCATCTATCGTTCCCTTCCTTACCTGCACCGTCCAGTGTCGCACCTCGACGCCGCTCAAGCCCACCATCTCCCGCCAATTTTTGCTCCCCCCTCCACGAATCTCTACCAAGAGACCTAAACTTGTCCGTCGCCTCTTTCTTGTCTTCCGCTGTTGTCGTCTCATCTTGTCTCTCGTAGATTTCTAAGTCTCCGACTCCCTGTAGCTCTATCAAGAATTCCTCTCTGCTTCATGCTCCACGTTCCCCGCGCCGTCGACGCCATGCGTCCCATTCGCGCGCCGCATATGGCTTTCCGCCCCGCAACCCTTCCGCATTCGACTCCCTCTCGTGGATCTCGGCCCTCGACTCGGCAGAATTCATCGACCCGTGGAACATCGCCGACCTGTCCCAGCTTCCCGTAGATGACCGTTCGAGATGGGATGCTCTGGGCCCTATTCGGCGCCGGAAAACCTCCGTTCCGCGCTCTGACGCCCTGCGCAGCCCTGTCCTCGAGGCAAGCGCGCGGCCGCCACAGCTTGCGCCCTTAGCCACTCCGGCGCGCGACGTCATACACACGCCCCCGCCACGCTTCTCATCAGCGTCCCACGTCCAGTTCCACAACTTGATGCCGGTTTGGTCTCCGCGCGCTACTGCCTAGGCGCGCCTCATAGTTTCTCGGCGCGCTCTGGCCGGTCGGCGCTACGCCTCGGGTACTGTTTCCGGGCTCCGGAGCGCGTTCGCCCTACCGGACTAGCGCGCAGTCGCGCCGTTGCGCCGTTCCCACCTCTGCTTCGCGGCGCCACTCGTCCTCCAGCTATTTCTCGTCTACGCATCCTGCATCCGTACCATCGCTGCATCATCGGTCTCCCGCAACGTACCTTATTTTCGTCATCCCCATCGCCTTCATCGCTCCGATAAGAAATCTCTCGCACCCCATTCACGTCACGCCCCCCACGCTGTATTCTCTTTTCACCTTCTAATTTCCAGCTTCTGTTCACCCTTTTCTCTTTTCCCGTTCCACTGTCCCCGGTGTATTCTCGCAAACAGACAACCCAGTTCAGCTCGGTTCCCGTATCTCACGCTGTTACGATCTACTATCGCTGTCGTACGATTAGCATCTAATGATTCTCGCTCGCCTGCCTACTCGCCTGCCGACTAACCTACCGATATATCGCGCTGTTTGTACTTATGTATGATCCCTCACCTGCATTATCCCTCTCTGTCGCATCTCCCCTACGCGCTGCTGTGCTGTGTCGTCTCGCTTCCATCTCCCATTATCTCCCCCCCTTTCCCCTGCCCCATTCCCCATCCCTTACGTCTTCATCCTCAATTCAGGACTTGATGTCTGCACGCTCCAGTTCACGTGTATTTAACGCGTCAATGATGACATGCTGTGGTTGACGATCGTGCTTGTGTGATCTATACGGTCCGGAGGATGTGGGCATGAATTCTGTTAGAGGATCAATTTTTAGGGGGCCTAGGCATGAGAACGAAAAAGCAAAGCGTCGATGTACACTGCCCCAGTGAGGCTCGAACTCACGACCTTCCGATTGCCTGCAATGTTAACAGTCGGACGCTGTAACCAACTCAGCCATGGGGCACCTATTAGTACTTTGTCGCGACATATTGTGATTCTGCATTCCGCAGCAACCAGTGGCAACGAACTCCTCATCACTTCGACGCAGCCCGATCCTACTCAAAATTGCACGCCATCGACGAGACATTCTCCTCCCGATCGGCATAATCTTTCGTTATAGTATCTTGTTACACCCACACTGATCTAAAGAGTCAACGCACTCAATCGCACTATAATGAAGGTAGCAAACAAAACGGGAACGCTGGAACGGTTGGGGGACATCAAAGCGGTTCCAAAAGGCCCAGCCTGCGCCTCAAATTTCCTGACGTATGGGGTTTATGGGGTTGACCAGTCATATTATATTCGGCGGTATAAAAGGGGGTAAACCTGTTTCTACGCTCGACGCAGACGGCCCAGATATAGAAATAAGGATAGGACAACTTGGGTTATTAGGGATATAAGTTAGGCGTAAAATGCGGGCCTCCAGAGGCGTGCCTAGTGCCTCATGCCGCAACAGGTGCTGCGCGCAACTGTATAGCGTATGAATGTCGTAATCCGTCTCCTTATCGTCGCATCCTCATGAAGTCGTTTACCGCTCACTGGACGCAACCGTCAAGACAAAATCGAAAAAGTGAGGTGTCGGTTACGTACTTCACGCGCTAGCAAAGCGAGACGATGAGCCCGTCGGGGGGTACAAGCTACTTGCGCGCTTTGCACTCCCTTGCATCATAGCCGACCGGTCCTTGAAGCCGGCGAACTGGCCCCCTCCGCCTTCGAGGCACTCCAGCGGAACCATGCCTTGCTCGCCGTACGCGTTGGCGCAGAGCGCCCAGCCGTCGTCGAAGCGGTGCAGCACGGCGAGCGTCTGCCCGATGGAGATGCTCAGCTCATCCTGACGCGTCGGGATGAACGTCACGCGTACGAGTGCGGTGGGCACTTGCGCGGACGCCGCGGTCGGGGGCATTGGCGGCGGGCTAAACATCCCGTCAGCAGGCGGCGGCGTCTTGCGCGCCGGCCGCATATCCGAGCGGGTAGGTCGGACCGGCGGACTTCGTGCGGAGCGGCGCGCAGGCGATACGGAGCGAGATGGGCTGAAGTTATCGCGTGGAAATGTACGCGCAAGAGCAGAGGGAAGGCTGTAGATGGAGTGGCGATTCGACTGGCGATTGGTGCGGTTCGCGGACGCCGCAGATGTTCGGCTCGGGCCCGGCATGCCGATCGTGAAAGGGGTGAGCCTGGGCGCGGGCTCGACCCCCTTCTCCAGGGCTGCAAAGTCGCCGGGCTTTGCGCGGACGCCGGCTTTCCAGGTGGCGCGGCGAAACTGACGTTTGGCGAGCTGGCGGCGGCGATATAGGTATACACCGACGATGTTTAGCAGCACTACAACACCGATGACGATTCCAGCGATTGCGCCAGCGGGTATGGAGTTGGACTGTGGGGCCGCGGACGGGGTTCTCTGGGACGCCGCAGCGTTGCTAGCATTGGTCTGAGACGAATCTGTGACACCTGTACTTGCTGACTGCGTCGGAACCGCAGGAACGACCGGGGCCAGATCGGTAGACGAGGAGACGGTGGTGGACGACACAGTAGACGAGGTGGCGGAAGACAACGAAGAAGTGGTCGTGGATGAGGAAGATAGCAGGACAGATGCGACAGGCGTGTTTGCTGGAGAGACAAGAATGGAGCTGGTAATGACCTCGGTGACCGGCTCTATGATATTAACGGGGCTGAAAGAGCCAGGAGAGCCGGGGATAGAGGTGGATGTTGCGAGAGCAGACTGAAAGTGCAGTGTCGTGGTGAAAACGACCGTCTCGAGTTCATTGCCAAACTGTCTCCTTGCTGCCGCGAGATTATCCTTGAAGAAGCGGCGAGCCAGGCCGGATTGCACAGCACGGTCGTAGAGGGGCATAAAGAGCATAAAATAAAATAACAAAGGGAGAGTAAGAACAAAGATAGGAAAGAAAAGAGAGAAAGGGCCACCGAGACTGGGACCAGGTTTGGTGAGGGGAAGGAAAAGAGGTGCTAGGAGAAAGCGACCGAAACTATATACTGTACTGCATGTCGAAGTCGATCAAGGTCGTTGAAGATGATAGGCCGCACAGCATTTGACAGCGTTCCGCGCAGACGTGATCGCGACGGAAGCGACGAACAACATCATGCCAAAACATTCTGCGCACCTGTCTGCGGACCAGAGCAGCACCCTTAGACGTGGATGGAAGATCAATGATTGGTCCGCTCTGGCTGGAGCCACGGCACGGAACACCTTTGGGCTGTGACATCCAAATCCGCGGTTAAGCCTGAGAGTATTGCGATCGTAAGCGAACCGGCAACCGAGTAATGCGAGCGCAAAGATGCGTAAATGCTAGTGTTCCCTCCAGTGGAATGACACCGTGACAAACCAGCGTCACTCTAGCAGCAGTCCCGGTCGTCACCAGATTCAGAGGCATGCAGAGAGACACGCAAGAGAGTAAGCTGAAGCTCTTCCAGCACTACATACATCATCCAACTCAGCCCGTGAGAAGTACTGTGCACGTGGCGTGCGGCAGACAGTGCTCAGCGCACGTCGTAGGTCCATAGAGGTTGGAGCCTGTCTACAGCATCGTTGGCAGCGTAACAGAGTTTAGTTCACCCACCTTGTCCTCAGGCTCATATCCAATCATCGAGTCGCCGTATGCAAGAATTTCGCTCACCATGCAATATTGACTTCCTTTCCGTCCGGGAAAGGGAAGGTGCGCTCTTCCTTCTAGCCTGACTCGCTCAAGTTCGTGTACGTCCGAGAGTGTTAACATTCATATTCCAGACTTAGTTTCCGCTCTGATCGACAATTTACCTCGCTCTAGCCTTCACAAGGTACGGAGGCAGGTCGAGGATCGGCTATATGTTGATGTCATCGGCGTGCGTGCTCGTTCGGGTCTTGGTGTCGGCATGACTTGCCAATCCGGCCACTAGCTACTGCCCGATGAAGTCGCTTTGCTTTCCCTTCAATTTCTATCGTGCGACGACCTTTTGAACTGCCGCCTAGTGAGCAGGCGATGGTGCGTTTTAGCCGATGACTCTACTCTTTGGAAGCGGCTTTGCGCCACAAAGGGCTGGCAGTGGAAGGATCCCAGCCTTCCACGCCATGCATGTACTCCGGATGCAGTATACCCAGATACGGACGATGAAGGAATGGGCGATGAGGAGGAGGAGGAAGGGATGATCATTGATCCAATATCCTTTGGAAATTCCGGTAACGCGTCTCCCATCGACACCTCCAATTTGAACGATCGTTTCGATAATCTGAGCTCGCTTCTGACCGTTCCAGGGTCCAGTTCTTGTAGCAGAACCCCATTGTCAAACACCTATCCTGTCTCTGGCTCACCTTTGAACTCTGCTCGACACCACCCTGCCGCTCCCAACTGGAAGCTTCTGTACATGACCCATGCCCTTCTATATCGGCGTTTTCAAACCGGCTCCTATCATCTCTCGCACCTGCAGTCACGCGGGGCTCCCAGGTCGCATACAAGCACGATATATTGCCTACAGCTCTACACTTACCCTGAAACTGGGCTGCAGGTCTTATTCACTGGCGCGTGTGCACCAGTTACCTCGCGTTTCATGTCTCATAATTTCTCAGGCTCAAGAGATCGCACTATCAGGGAATGGGATCTATCGAACGGTAGAGTACTGAGAGTGATCGATGTCGTCCATGCAGGCAGCGTGCTTAGCCTCTGTGCCCGTGACGGACTGCTCGCGTCTGCGGGAAGTGATGGTCGGACAGTTTTGTATGATCTCAATTCAGGGAAGGCGAAGGCAGTCATGCAAGATCATGAGGACAGCGTTTTATGTGTGCGCCTCAATGGACAATTCCTAGCATCTTGCTCGAAAGGCGAGTCTCTCTGGCTCTGTTACCCCTGGTAATGAACGAGTCCCATACGACTACTGTCTAGATCGTTCTATTCGCGTGTACCGAATGCCGAATCTCACTCTTCACTTGGTTCTTTCTGGGCATCGAGCCGCCGTCAATACCATCCAACTGTCGCATTCCCACGTCATTTCTGCTTCTGGAGACAAATCCGTGCGGATCTGGAACGTCCAAACTGGTGCTGAGGAGAAGGTTTTGGAAAACCATCACTGTCGCGGGTATGTCCTTTTATGAGCTTCACATCAGATACACGATTAAGACGATCTAGTATCGCTGCGATAGACGCGGAATATCCTGTCCTTGTTACTGGGAGTTCTGACAAGCACATCCGCCTCTTCGACCTGGAAACGGAGCAGGGATGGTCGACAAGTGCTGAGTACGATTCGCAAGCCTCCGTCCCTGTTTCTGCGCCCTCACTCAATGGGGATGCCTCTTCGCTCGAGGCTATCCTGCTATGCCAAAACTGCGGCTCATCGGCGGGGCAGCCGTGCAATGGTGTTCGTCGAGAAGAATGCGCACATAAAGAACTCGTCCGCACAGTCGCTATGAACACAGATTTTGTTGTGAGCGGCAGCTATGTGAGTAGGTTTTGGTTATGGCATTTTTACGGGTTTGGCCAATGAAGCTCAACCATTCACAGGACCATCGGATTAAGATCTGGTGCAGAAAGACAGGAAGGCAGGTGGCGGATCTTACGGGTGGGCATACCGGCCGGGTGTTCTGCATTGATTTTGACCACACGAAGGTATTCTTTCCTCTGTTCACCGATCTGTGTGGTTTACTCTCAACTCTTGCTTGTTAGATCGTCTCTGCAGGCGAGGACAAGGTACGTTGACATAGTACTGCCGGGACAGACCCCGCTCACAGCGGCAATACTTCAGCAAATCTGCATTTGGTCTTTCGCTCATGGAGGGCTTGACACCTCATTCATGCTCTTGTAAAATTTCCTCCATCCTTACCAGCACAATTACCTTGTCGCATTCATTCTTATAAGGCTGTCAAATTTTCCGGGTCTGGAATTCAGATACCTTTCTGCCCATGTCACGCGTCTTCTAGTGGGATATGGCTGCTTTGTAAAGTAACTTACAATACTGTCGAATAATTGAACACCGGTACTCAATGTGCGGATGACGGTTTGTCACGTGAGTTGACGCGGGGTTGGTTGCAGCTTGCTTGATCGGCACGCGTTGGTTCGGGGGGTTTGTACTAGCTGCTTGAGGCGGTTGTGTGGCTTGGTCCGTCCTTATCCTCCTCCCGGCATGCTGTCCGTCGCAACTTCTCGAAAGCTATCTTTCGCGGAGGCTGCCAACCTTAAGCGCTCCTCAATAGCGTTGTTCCCCGTCTGCGAACTTCCGGACCCGACTCAGCGACCGACAGCAAGCGCGTGGTCACCGGATAGTGTGTCATTATATCTTGCCTCCGCCCACTCTATTTCTCGCTATGGCGCCTCCGGATCCCTTATCAAGACCGTGTACAACGATGTAGAGTGCGAACCGATCCATGCTCTCATTGTGAAGGACAAGGGTACGCTCGTCTTCGCTACTGGTAGCAATGTACACTCCCTCGAGCACTCTGCCTCTGCCTCGTCGTCATCCAAAATCGTACACTCCCTCCCTCCCCATCCGGACCCTAGTGCACCAGTCATTTCTCTTTCCCTTTCTAATGACAACACGCTGCTTGCTGTTGCGTCTGCGCACGCCGTGCTTATACACAATCTCTCTCTCGGCGTACACACAATCCTCCGCGGTCTACCTTCCGACGCCGCCGTAACGTCCTGCGTCTTCCATCCTCATTCTCGCGTACGGCTCTTCCTCGGGATTGCACGAGAGCTTGTCGTTTATGATATCACACGTCCGTCCGGAGCATCCAGAGTAATCCCCATGGGCGACAACGCCGAGGGCGATATCGTAGCTGTCGCATGCAGCCCGTATAGCAAGACTCTACTGGCGGTGGCATGCTCGGGGGGATACGTTGCAATGGTTGACCTCGATAAGGAGAAAGGGTGCGTACGTATCAGGTTTCAGCATTGTAATGACAATGATCGGTGTGCAGTCGGATTCGCTCCTTCAACTACAGCACACGCCTGACATCTCTTGCCTTTGCACCTGATGGTGCGACGTTATTTGTCGGGACGGAGAGTGGGCAATTGCTTGTACAAACGCTGCGCGCGGTTGAGTCGCCGAAGATCGTGGAGGTGGGCGAGCGCGTCGAATCCTTGGCGATCACAGTATGTAGCCGTTTAAACTATCACGGCTAATATTGCTCATCTACCAATAGAGGAAAGCAAAGTCTTCATCAATGGATTCGCCAACGTTCAAACTCGCGCTTGGCAACCCTACCATTATGAAGCCTTTATCCCCACAAGATATAAACAGTTCTCGGAAGCTATTTGGCAGAGATAACGACAAGCTGGGCGCGGGAGTGTCGATAAAGCGAATGGACTCTCCTGAGCCTGTCACGGACGGTAAACCAAGCGTAACAAACAAGAGCTCCCCGATCCGCAAGCGCGTTAGCTCGACTACCGTTCTTGGTAGCAAGAAGGCCTTCGATGCTGCTCGGAGTCTCTTTGCGAGTGTGGCAGGCGAGGCCCGCTCAGATGGTATGTTTAGCTTTAACTCTGGAATTGCGGACTCGAGCACTCCTGTTCAGGACCACAAGACGCTGCCACACCGATCGTGGGTAGGAGCCGGCCGACGAGCCTCGCTAAGAAAGAGAATCCTGGTGGTAGCGCAAGTAGATCCCCTACGTCACCTGCACCCTCCAAGCCACCTTCACGGACGTCCTCTTCGAGGCCAAAAGCCGTCATCTCTCCCATCGCGGGATCGAAAACTACCGTTGCACGCGCACGGACTGTATCAACGACTGCTCCCGGCATCGCCGCGACTCAAGCGGCGCTACTCAAAACATCACCGCCCGCTCAGTATTCCGCCCCGCGAACACGCAAGGCCTCAAATCCGCTCAGTCCATCAAGCATTGCGGGTAGCAAGAGCCCTCCGCCCCCACGGGTAGCTGCTGCCGCTCAGAAGACGCCTAGCAAAGCGCCTGTTCGTGTGCGGACTGTTTCCACGACGTCGCATGAGCCGACGGTCGTGTCCACGTCACGGCCAACGTCCAGTGGCAGCAGCCTCGGTGCGCGCACAAGCTCAACACGCCCGACGTCTGTCGCATCGACAGCCCGCGAGCGCTCACCCATCCCGCCTGTCCCGCGCATCCCGAAGGGCGCAACCCGAAAGAGCTCAGAGCGTGCGCGCACACCGTCGCCGGAGCTCTTGGACGAGCCGCCACCGTTCCCTATAGACAGTATTCCAGCACGTAAGGGGCTGTCGATGCTCGGTTTGGCTACACCTGAGATTGCGCGCTGGATCGACGGAGACAAGCAGAAAGGCAAAGAGCGAGCCGAGCAGGCTGCCGAGGTGGACGTAGATGCGGAGGCGACGGAAGACGGCGACGCGGCAGACGCACTGGCCCCGGCACATGGGTCTAAAGAACGGCCATTGTCAATGCAACTGACGCCGCGGCGATCTCTGGGCGGTGGTTGGGCGCCATCGCCTTTGCGAAACAGCATCGCAGGTGGTTCTCCAGGGACGCATAACGTGCAGACGATGCTGCACGCGCTGATCAAGGACGCCATGCTCGACGTGCGGCAGGACATCAAGGGGGAGATGGTCGGACTGCATCTTGACCTTGTCAAGATGGGCAGGGCGTGGCGCCAGGAGATGAGGGGGGCGATGGAAGAGTATGTGGGCGATCTCAGAGAGCTGAGAGAAGAGAATAAGCGGCTAAGGGATGAGAATGAGCGGTTAAGGAGAGGGTACTGATGATCTGAAACGCCGTGCGAGACGTTATGCTGCTTTGATATCTTTGACTAGGATACCCCAAGTGCTCTATATGTTTGTATGTGCTATTGATCTATGAATAGACTGGACCCTGCATTGCTGTATTTTGACATGTAGACGCACGAATGGCGGCTTGGGAGGCGACACTGACCGACGACACGTAGGGACAGCTTCAGCCTGCCGGTTGAATGGAGCCTTCGCGTGGCGCTGAATCCGTTCCACGATCATGAGAGCGTCGTCCTCGGCTCTTCTCCGATTTAGGCGGCCGGCGTGAGGACCAGTGCGTCTGGGACACTTTCGAGCGAGCATGTGCGAATGTCGGGAGCGAAAAACCCCGGATGCGGCCGCTGAGGTTGCTGAGGCTCTTGTTCTTATACCGATGGGCGATGGCAGTCGATCGCACAGCGCGCCTTACTACCGCCCAGATCTCCGACGACGACGGCAGCGTGATCCCTGTCGTCAGTACGTATCACCTTCCGTCGCTGCGCTTCGATTCTTACGCCTGTACAGCCAAGAAGAGCGTGACCGACCTCCGGACTGTCTTCGCATCTTCGCACCCTCACCACACTTGCTCGCAAGAAAATCATGTCCGCGTCCCTCAAGCTACCCATCTCGTACGTGTCCGCCACCCAGCACATGTGCGCACACGCCGATCATCCTCACTGTCGTCCAGATCTGTCCTACAAGGAGGATACGCGCACCCGCTCTCGCGTGAATGGCAGGCACGAAAGAAGATCGACAAGTCCATGCTCATGTACCCCATCTTCATCACCGATGAACCGTCCGCACGCGTCGAGGTTCCGTCGCTCCCAGGTCAGTGTCGCTGGGGCGTTGACCGCCTTGAGGAATTCCTCGGTCCTCTCGTAAAGAAGGGCCTCAAGAGCGTCATCCTATTCGGTGTCCCGCTCAATTGCGCCAAGGTGCGTTGCATGCCCTTCTATTTCAGGGCACACTCAAGCCACGCAGGACGCGTCCGGCACGCCCGCGGATGACCCCGAGGGTCCTGTCATCCTCGCAATCAAGAAACTCCGCACACTCTTCCCGGACCTCTATATCGCGTGCGACGTGTGCCTGTGTGAGTACACGTCGCACGGCCACTGTGGGCTCCTAAATGGGGACGGCACGCTCCAGGCGGAGCCATCGGCAAACCGCGTCGCCGACGTCGCGCTCTCGTACGCAAAGGCGGGTGCGCACTGCGTCGCGCCGAGTGATATGATGGACGGCCGTATTCGCATGATCAAGCAAAAGCTGCTTGACGCCGGGTACGCGAACCGGTGCTTACTCATGAGCTACTCCGCCAAGTTCGCGAGCGGGCTCTATGGCCCCTTCCGGTACGTGCATGTGTACGGAGGTTTTGCGTGCCGTTGTTAACGGGGTATCTGCAGTGATGCGGCCGGCAGTGCGCCATCGTTCGGCGACCGCAAATGCTACCAGCTTCCCCCTGCCGCTAAAGGCCTCGCTCGTAGAGCAATCGTAAGTGTTCACCGCTTCGGCATTAATTCTGCTGAACGGGCGCATTCGCAGCAACGCGATATGGCCGAGGGCGCAGATATCATAATGGTCAAGCCCTCTCTACCTTACCTCGACATCCTCGCCGACGCCGCGCAACTCGCGCCGGACCATCCGCTCGCAGCCTACCAAGTTAGCGGAGAGTATGCTATGATAGTCGCGGGTGCGAGAGCAGGCGTGTACGATCTACGTGCCATGGCCTTCGAGACGACGGAGTCCATCCTGCGCGCAGGCGCGACGCTCGTGCTCACGTATTTTACGCCCCAGTTCCTCGACTGGCTCGACGAGTGATCACACGCGTATCTGCTGCCGGATTTGACAGGGTGCGATAGAAGCGGTTGCGAGCGTGTACACTAACTTAGTTGGTGCTTGTACAAAAAGGGTTTTCAGGACGGAGAAACGGCATCGGGATCACAAGGGGCTATTCTAAATATATACAGAAGATGATATATGGGTCCGAGACGTCTGGCTGCAGCAAGACACAACGACGGCACTTGCAAGAAGTTGGTTAAAGGGCTCCGCCAGTACGATAACTCAGCGCCGAACCAGACATGCTGTTGCGCCGACCAGGCCAATCACTCCAGTCCTGCGGAACGGGTGGTGGTGGTGGCGGTGGTGGTGGCGACCAGAGTGTCCCTTTCGCCGCTGCGTGTGTATGGCGGGAGAGGCGTGTCAGAAAACGGGCTCTCATTCCGGTTCAGGTAGAGCGTGAGGTCTGACTTGGAGGACACGTCCCATGCATGCGAGCCTGGTGAGCCGGTTGTTCCTGACGCGGAATTCTGAACGGTCAGCTCGGTGAAACCCCGCACGGCGACCACGCTTAGTTTCGGGGAGGCCGGCGAATAGCTGTAGTTGCCGCTCCGTTTCAACCAGGACGCGTGCGGCGGGATCGAGAGAATAGAGGATGTATCCATGCCTTCAGGGCTGACAATGCCGGTATTATGTCCCTCGGGGTGGACGGCAAAAGTGCTTGTCGGATATTCTCGCCGTTCATAATGGATACTAGCGGGGAAGCTGACGGTCGTAGACTGCGATGGCCGGGTGCATCGAGGGGCCCGCACTCGTCGATATAGACAGAAGAGGAAACTAACGTCTCACAGCTGTAGGAGACACAAGTTCGAGCGTGAATTCCTCGGAGCCAATAGTCCAGGATTTCTCTCGGAATTTCGACCTGATGGCCACGTCGGACGAATTGGTAGGAGCGAACAGCATTGTGG
Source organism: Vararia minispora EC-137 (assembly GCA_022160365.1). Taxonomy (NCBI): domain Eukaryota; kingdom Fungi; phylum Basidiomycota; class Agaricomycetes; order Russulales; family Lachnocladiaceae; genus Vararia; species Vararia minispora. The sequence continues at coordinate 19,821 of MU273535.1, forward strand.
TAGGAGAGGTTGTTCCAGTAGCTGGCAGGGCGGGCTGGTGCGCCGATGGGGCGGTGTCGTCCGCCATCCGCCACTGGCGGTGCGTATCTGCCGAAGACGCGACCAGACTCGCCAAGCATCAAGCTAGTGGTTGATATCAAGATACGAACGATGGCCCCCTCGCATGCATCTACATCTGTTCTGGACGAGTAGGTATGCGATGGCGGATGCCAGCAACGTTGCGAGGGCTGCGATAATGCCGCCGACCCAGGGGGGATGTACGACCGGGTACTAAAAGCTCCTGCGGCGCCAACGACGGTCTGGACGGAGGATACAGTGGTACTGGCATTAGCACTAGGAGGCTTGAGGCTTGGGTCCAGGTATGTTGGCTGATCTTTGGATCGAAAAGCACTCTTCCAGGCAGATGAAAAGATTCCCAGAGCAATAGCGGGGGAAGTAGAGGATAATTCTTGTGTAAACGCAGGAGCCACGGCCGATGACAAGGTCGGAGTCGTAGAGGGCAGTGATAACAATATACCACCAACTCGCTGGCCTGCCCCTGAGATGGAAGCTGTTGGTGAGCACAGAGAGAGGGTAGGGACCGCTGAAGTTGTATTGTCAGTGACCGAATTCGAAGAACCTGCTGGCGTCTGAGAGCTCGCTCGTGCGATAAAGAGGAGAGAAATAAGCACCGGAGATTATCGACATTTGCAACTGCTTGAACGTTGTCAGTACCTTTGGCAAAGATGTCAATGAAACTAGCCGCACCGCGCCTTTGCGAATAAGAGTACAGTTAAGAAATTAAGGAGCGGTTGCACTAGAGGCAGATTACTCTCGAAAACATCTCGAGGCAACCTATTGTATAGCGCAACTCGCGCGCCTTATACCCACAGGGCGAGGAACAAAGGGCGTTCGGGCTCCCAGCGAAACAGATAGGCAGAGGTACACATGCGTATAGGGCCCATACATCACGATGCAACGAGCTTAGTGCGAAGATGAAGTCTGCGATGAGCGAAATGCTTAGCAGAAATTCCCAACGCACTCAGACACGACAATGTAGATCGGAGTGCAGACCAGATAGTACTGTTGCATGTTCGGGCGAGGAAGGTCTGATGACGCCGAAATGCAGATTGGGTGTCCAATCATCCAGCCAGACACTGAGGGGAGGCTGACAGTTGTCGCTTGGGCGGCCCTACCGGGAGCGCTAGGAAGAAGAGGCGAAGGACGTCTGTAAGTGCAACCAATAGCCTGAAGTGAACTGATCTGCGAGCGTGCTGCATTAGCTTTGGCTCCCTCTACAGGTCCTCCACATGAGTCCAGAGCCATCGCCGAGGAGTCCTCAATCGCACATCACTACAGGCCTCACCATGGATAGAGGAACTATACACAACTATGCACGATACCAAGGCCGTCCAATTTTGTTGGAATAGAACTGACCGCAGAAAAGCTTGTTCATTACGGGCAAGACAACCGCAGGGGGTTAGCATGGATATAGTCAGCAGGATAACTGAATCGTTACCAACGGCCTGAAATGAATTACAGTTAGAGTATTGCAGTGTAAAGCTGTGTGAAAGTGTAGCATAGTGATCGAGTACTTCACGCTCCCGAGCTGAACTTCGGGAGAGGTAGGTCCGGATCCTTGAAGACTTTAAATATCCCGTCCATACGCGGATCCCAATGTACCGGGACGTCAGGCTTGACAACATTCCACCCCATTTCTTCACCACGCCAGCGCACCTCCTTCTTGAGTCGTTCGTCGTGGATTTCCACCTCCGTGGGTGGGGGATTCTTAAGTTCGTCTGCCGTAGGTTCACGCTCTCGACGTGCAAGCACTCGTGCAGTTTTGAGCTTTTCGAGAGCGGTCCTATAGTATTCTTCCCGGGCCTCAGCGATACGAGCAAGTATCTTTGATGTCGATGGCGGATAATATGTCTCTGCGACCCGGTCGAACTCGAGATCGTCTTGACTATTGCGCGGCAACTCCATATTTGGAGAAAACGAGAGATTCTCGTTGGGAGTACGTCCCGGGGAGACGAAAGGACGGGTCTGATTCTTGATGAGCTTATATCCAGCCTCAGCGCCTGCCTTGACTTTGTGACGCTCATTGAAAAAGTCCCATATCAAGCGTGGAATAAGTCTCCACCCGACGAGGTTGACAAAGGGGACAAGAAGAAGAGGTGGTTGTGGCGGAATCTCGATGGGAGGTACAATGTCTGCACCGGCGGATGAGGTGCCTACGTTCAACGCTGTCAATGATGTCTGTGGAGGGATGCGAGCATTGTCCCGCATGACCCCGAGAGGAGAAAATCTCCGCGACGGCGGCAGGCGGGAGGGAGTGGGGAGTGGTTCCTCATCAATATCACCGACGGGAGATGGAGGCTCGTCGACGTCCGGCTCGTCAAACTTGCCGTCATTCTGAAGCTCTCTTGACAAAATCTCTTCATAATCGACGCGCTCAAGCGACTCTGTCCAACCACGACAGAACCCCGCCATGTACTCCTTGAATGTAGGGCGGCCAATGAGAATTATTCCACCTTCAAGCTGACGGTGACGCTCGGCCTCGGGAGAGAGCTTGCTTGGTAGGGGCATAGGCGATTCCCATGGCCTGTCAAGGCCGGCGTCGATCCGGCGTTGGTCTTTGATGTCGTTGGCAACACGCGTGGCCAAGTCACCGTGCCGTTTACCGGCAACGATCTTGTAGTCCACTGCAGCTGCGACAAGTATCGGCTGGAAAAAGCGTTAGGAAGCATTAGAAGGAAGGTGGAGACAAGCATGCCTTGATATACTTCCTGAAATACCGCGTACCCCTATCCCAGTCCTCGTCACCGGGCCATTTTGCGCCGTAGACCACCACTTTGCGAGGAAGCTCGAACTTGCCCATAGGTTCTTCGGAGAGCGGGCGGACACGGTCAATATAATCCTGACGTATGAGTTTGCATTCGCGGCGGTCATAGACGTAGTAGCCAAGGAGCGATGAAGAAACGGTCAAAAATATCAGCCAGTTTCGAGAAGGGAGTTTTGGCCGTTTTTCAAATAAGGAGAGTGGAACGCCCGTGTATTCAAACGCCGCGCGAAGTCCGAATTTGCGTGAGAGAGCCGTGCTTGAGGCCTGGGCATTAGTGTTGGTAGGCAGAGACGGTGGGGGAAGTGGAGGGGCTGAGATACTCATGCCAGCAGCCAGATATGCTCCAATCGTGCTGGCATCCCACTTGGACACATACCCGAAACGAGTCACGTGCGACATGTCTTTTCGAGTCCATTCAATTTGTTTAATTCAGCTGACTGAAATATTCCCCCTTCCTGCCTCGTACTAATACCACATGCTGGTCTTTTGAGCACCTCCTGCCTTGGTAGCGGCAGAAAAAGTCACTCCGCAGCTCTGTGCCGGTTTTCTTCGTTACGATAAGAACTATCAACGCTGGTATACCTGTCCTTACCGACACGCACTCGGGCTCAATGTCAAAACCCACCATTGCAGTCAGCCTACGGCCGAAATAGACACGGCATCGGTGAAAACGGTACCTCAGCCTGTATCTCAAGAGCAGTGACTTGATCCACCATGTCCGACTCGCGGTTACGGGTGTGGGACGGGACGGTGCGAGCATGAAAATTAGGAAGCTGCGTAGGTCTCGAGTAGCGATTCTGGACGTTGAAGTGGTGATATCTATTATGATCCGGATCCTGTGACGGAAATTGAAAGTGCGTGAAGCCGCACGAATTGTAAGGGTCGCCGGACACTCAATTAGAGATGTTTCTAATGGTTACACGAGTACCTAGCACACTCGTCCTCGTAGTCAGATGAAATGTATTGATCGTGGTGCTATGGGACAAGAGGGAGGGCATTATATCTTTGGGTGAGGATTATGCGTCAATGTAGGGGGGGAAGGAACCATTGGTTGATTCCGCTGTCGAGGCCAACGCATCTCTGTAGACATTGTTGTACCGCATTCATGTCATTTAGAATATCTGCGATGGCTCACCTAAATCCACTCAATCTCATCCGTTGTGGCAAGCCATTCCTCGAGCTCGGCCAGGTCGTTAGCCTCTCGACGTTCGACTTCTATCTCTGGCAGAGCACGGAGCTTGCTCTCGTTGGACAGAGAATAATGCGAGGAACCAGAGGTTGTGTCATGTCTGTGATATCCGGAAAGTGCATTTCGGCGAGCATAGAAGGCATTCTCAAGAAAACTAGGGGTGACAGTCACGCTAGCAGGTGAAGGTGACTTTGGCAGAGCAGCAAAGAGCGAAGTTGAAAGAATTGGGCCACGAGAGAGATCGTCCAAGTGAGCGCTGTCCCCGGTGCCTTTGTTGTCCACGAAGTCGAACAAACTTTCATCCAATACAAAAGTATTCCCATCCCCCGCGTCGTCAGCGGGGGCTGGAAGGGTGCTCTGAGGTCCCGAGCCTGCGGGAACATCAGATTTGGGGCTGGCTGGGAAGAAAAGGGGCAATCGCGTAGAATCGGAGGGGTGACAGCCTCGGGGAGAGGTGTCGCCGCCAGATGCAGAGAGATACCGAACACGCTTCTTCGGGCGAGGCAAACAGCTGTCAGAGAGACCTGAGGTCTCTTTCGTAGGTTCCGGAGAGTACTGTGGCTGCCGACGGGGAGAAGATAAAGGCCTGTCAGAGGACGGAGCGGCGCGAGTGGGAGGAGTCTTCACGGGCGAGTGCGTTAAATCAATAATCTCGTCATTCAACGGCACCTGCCGAATGAGTTCGTCAAGATCGGAATCTCCGTAGCTCGTCGACGAGGAAGAGACAGCGCGCTTCGCCTTCAGTGTTTGGGATGTACCGGCGAAAACGAGATCGTGAACGTCTGGTAAATCGACATCCGATTCACTCGACAACTCTATGGACGACCGCGCCGCCGATGCAGGGCGCTTGTCTTCAAGATGTGCGAACGCGACGTTGAACTTGGGCTTCGGCTTGGTCTTGGGGTGCTCCATGTCTATCTGCGACTCGGAAAATCGGGTGGATTTTCCGGAAAGAGTTAGCCGCTGACCGTCAGCGAGACTGAGATTAGAAGCAACGCCGGTGCGTTCATGAAGCGAATGAAGCTGCTTGATGTTTGAGTCTGTCCCACGACGTGCTTGAGGGGGGGCATTGCCTCTGTTCTTCGATCCTACTTTGTTCGCTACAGTTGGAATGACCGTCCTTGCTTTCACAAGTTTATCTAATTTAATCGAGGCAGTTTTCGTTTTCGATGGTGGATTATCTAGACCCTCCCTGCAACTTCAAGGAAGTGTTTTAGGATACCCGACGACCAAAGAATAGCCTACCAGAGATGGCGACACGTTGTCTTGGTCTTGCAAGAATGATTACAGCTACGGACCAAATTGTCGGCAGACTTCGCCATGAGAAAGGAAGGCATTACCTGAACTTTCCATTCTCAAGACGTTTGTATGAATCAGCCCGAGGTTCGGCGGCTAACAGCACCGTGCGCGTCTCGATTGGTGTCACAAGTTTTGGACCTAATAGAGATTCACAAAAAACCTCAGGTTCTGATTTTGCTCGCGGCGCTCGGGTGTCAAACATACCATTGTCCAGCTGTGGTAAATCCTTGACCGGAAACTCGTCTGAGGTAGTATCGTCCAGGTCGGGGTCCCAGAAAGCGGGATCACCTAAAACGCCAGACAGGTCGCGTTCCTGCGATTAAAGATCAGTGCCCATATGGCACAATCTTCATGTTAGCGACACTGACCAGAGACGAATGAGGCCGAGTGTCAGGTACGGGGAATTCGCTCCTGGCTACTGAAGGTTTAAAAGTCACATTTTCCATAACGCCAGCAATAGTTTCCTACAAACGGATTTGCCTGAGAGATGAACTAAACCCAGAAAAGCAAAAAAGGGTACAGATGACAGATAGACACAAATCGCTTGGCTCGGTTTTACGAGCTTCGCTTTGATCGTAAAATCTCGCATTTCCTTCAGCGCCTTCGTTCTGCAGGAATGAAATCAGCCTTTTCTCAATGTACTTCCATAACAAACATACGGAAGCCGACGAAAATCGATGAAATGGTGGTCGGAAGTCAAAGTGAGGACAAAACTGTTGTCATAGCGTCCCGTCTTCACCTTGGACCTGTAATTGTCGCCGCCGAGCAGACCGCACGCGATACGTAACTGAACAATGACTGGGCCCTTGCCACGGGAACAAGTGACAGAGAGCTGCTGGACATCGAGACGGTACCGGGGAAGTTCCGCGAGGTGCTTTAAAATCATGAAGCCCGCACCTGGTTTCCGGGAGGCAATAATCTAGAGACGGTCGGAATCAACGCTATGGCTTCCTAAGATCAATTCGGTCCGTGCCTCGTCAAGACTCGCTGCGCTATGCTGTCGCAGTGCGCGAAAGTTGATGATACCGGCTTCTGAGAAAGCCTACATAAAATTAGTCATCTACTTGTCCAGGGTGAGGAGAGATGAACCTTGATCCTGCGAGACGACTATGGTTACTAACAAGCCACATATACGACAAGGTCATAAGAGACGCACGTCCTTTCGCCTACTAGCTGCAACTGGCCAAGAACCGAGGGTCGGTCCTCCCAGGCGCGAGCGTGAAATACCCGCATTCTAAACCAGTTAACTAACGGGTGAAAAGACAATACGCTGGACTGACACTTCCAACCCATTTTTCACCTGAAAGCCATTCCGTTTGACCATGGCGACTTCGACGATGGCTGTAGAGTGATATGTAAGTAATGCTTAGGGGTGACGATGAGACACAAACCTCGTGCAAGACGAGGCAATTGCCGAAAGACCATGGCTACTTCCACAGCTGGCTGGCTGTCTGGTATTTTAACTTCCTTAAAGGAGATACCGGCCAGTGCTGCCTGGAGAAGGGGTTAGTGAAAGCTAACCCTGACCAGAGCCATCTATGCCCATGCCTGAATTAGGACAAAAAGCTTGTCCGATGTTTTCTCCACTTTCTTTGTGGGATAACGGATTTCAGGATGTTCTGCAAGCGCCTTGTATGCCTGCAAAATATTAGCTGCGAAGAGAGAGGCGTCGGAGCGTGGACCTGTCTTTCACTTTGACGGAGCTTGAATTCCGAGATCCTGTTGGGAAATTGCGGCGCCAAGAGACGATACACGCACAAATACTTACTCTTCGGCCATAGAGACCACTTCAAGCTATTAGGACTCAGTAAGTCAGCTTACCAAGAAATTTACGCTAGCGTACGATATCTCTGAGACTCGCACGCTCGGGGAGGCCAAGAATCAGGGCCATCTAGAGGGAAAGTGTAACTTGAGCAGAAGGAAGAGAACTAAATGCGCACTGTCGCTTGGCGTATATAAAACTACGAGTTTCGTGAGTGTCACACTGAGATGAGACAGATCGCAGCAAAGTACCCTGCTCATGATATCGCCGTACTCAGTCGAACACAACCCCCCCTTGTCCTCCGCATCTTTCACGAGCTCTGCATTCTTTAATTCGGAAATACAACGCTCCAGCGTCACATCCAGGCGCTCTTCCCACGTCTTGGTACTTTCACAACCTTCCAAGTATCGCTGAATGTTTTTGGGAATCCGGCGGTAGAGAAATGAATGACCGAGCCATTTGCGTGCCGACGACATGTCCAGGATGGTGCCGAGTCCGATCTCGGAATTAATATGTTCGGCGAGATTAACATGAAGGGATGACTCAAGGGTCGTGCGACCTTGTGTAAACGTCTCGTACTTCTGCGTGAGCTCCGATTCGCACATAATAATCGAAACGCCTTCATCGTCTTCACAAAGGCAATTCATCATTAAAACCTGCCTGAGAAATATTGGTACAGACCGAATTGAGGACGACCCTAATGAGACACAGGTAAGACACTACTCATCGACGAGATAATTGACCTACCGCGCGACCCATCATTTGCAAGAGGTCGAGGTCTGAGTACTCTTGCCATCCTGATCCTCCTTGGTAGGACTTGACACCTTTGATGACCACTATGTGGGCCGCTACAAGGATCGGGTACTCTCATGCAGATGAGACGAGACAAGAACATACGTAGATTGACTCCGACAGCAAGCGTCTGGTGGTATGATGGTGCCGTGAGGTGGATATCGCGGAGATTGACTAGACACTTGCGCACCGACGTCGCCACAACAACTCGCAGGGTCTTGTTCAAGAAGAGCTCTTCGATTGCACGCTTGTCATCCGGGGAAAGGCCAGCATGATGTGCACCGATACCGACCCCCACGAGCCCTATGCAAATGAAGATTGCCAATAATATGAGGGGAATGCTCACTCATAAGCCGCTGGTCCTTGAATACACGGTTGACGCTAGTGGATGGTTAGAGGACGTCTTGGAGGGCATAGACTCTCGCACGTTCGCGGAGAGGTCCAAGGAAGAGTCCGGCTGCTTTCCACCGCTTTGCTATAATCATCCCTGAGCCTCTCAGCAGTATCAAATACCCCTGGAAAGCCTCAGTGACCCAAGCATGTCAGCACTACAAGGTGATACGTGCCATTGCGTGTTGCAACGAAGATCAAGATGGGTTTATTGGCTGAGTGCTGCTGTAGTAGCTGGAATAAGCGACTATCAAGCATCTTCGAGAATTGAAATTCGTTCGTATCCGATCGTCTTGAGAAACCATACACGAAACGGGCTAACTTGCACGGTCTGAAGCTGTCGTCGAACTGAAGTGATACTAATGCGTGTACAGATTGATATCAGGGTTATATCCATACCTTGAAAACCTGCGCAAGGCTTTCGCCAGCATTGCCCCCACCAATCCAGGATGCAACATCACTGATGTCCGGCACCGTCGCTGAGATTGCTACAAAACGGAGATCGGTGGCACGCGTCTTCATACGTGATACGATCACCTCGAGGGCGCTCCCACGTAGTTCGTTCAAGATATGGACCTATCGACGTAAGCTATTTGCTGAGAAGCTAGTTGTGATCTACCTCATCTATCAGAAATAATCGGACTTGACACAGAATCTTGCCGTGGTCGCGCCTTTCAGCGTACGAACAATTGTACGTCCATTTTCGAAGAGTAAAAATCATTAGGACTCACCAGCTTCGCGTCAAACTATCCCATTTCTCCCCCTGACAGAGGCACAGTTAGAGACTTGAGAAACTGGATGAAAAGGGGCCCACTGTAGTGACACTATACAGTGCAAGTGAAGGCGAGTTTCCCAAGAGATCCGTAAACATACATGATATGCGCGTCCCAAGCATCGCCCCAAGCATCCTTTCCAAAGGAAAGGGTATCGCCGGTCATCTCACAACCTGGGATCGCTGGTGACTATGCAGATGAGGAGACACCAAAATTGAAGGCGTACATCTAAAGCCGAGTGGTTCAAATTTGGTTCTCCAGTCGCGTGATCTTTCGCTACACAGTGCCTGATATAGCAATGAGGTAAAACGCACGCTACGACGAAATAGAGCAAGTACTTTCGTAGGGGCAATGTAAATACATTTACAGCCCCCTGATGCAGTCTGTTGCTTGCTCGAAAATGCCCGAATCATGGCAAGCTCAAAAAGGACAGTCTTTCCGCTTCCAGTGGGAGCTGGAGACCTAAGTTTATCATGTTACAGCGAAAGAAAAAAGTAGCGCACCGCTCACGACCTGGAATTGAGTCAAGGATAAGGTCCTTAAAGAACAATAGAGCATATAGTTGGACCCACTAAATTCTCATTAGAATTCATAACCTACCCGGCCGGTCAGGGTAGATCTCACGAAGAGCTTAAGCACAAACCGTCTCAAAACACGAGGACTGGATGGCGTTGAAATGACTAAAATTGAAGATGCCGCGGAAGAGCTCAGCTAGTTGTGGATATTAGCTTGGATCAGTAAAATATCCCAAAGAGAATGTACGCAATTCTGATACAGCTCGCAAGCGAATGCCATGATCGGTCTTCTCAGGCGAGCACTGAGTATCAGCATTACGATCACCAGCTGCATAATACAGTGCTGTCGGAAGTGCGGCTGCGTCCGGGCAGGGCGTCCTTTCCGACAATTCCTGCACTGCAGCATCAACGACCGAGCCTAAAGTTCCTCCCAAAGACTGGTTATTGAACGCGGTCTGGGATGGCTCGAAGGCAAACGGCCGAGAGGCTTTGCGCAGTCAACTAGGGTTCCAGAGGCAAAATATAGGCCTACAGTCTGGACGAAAGCGTGGGGTGGCATTGAAGCGAGATGTAAGTGAATTATCATATCTTGCTGTCATCTGCGGCTCCAGCAAGTCGGTAGGGTAAATATATGCGTTAATGTCTTCGCCTTCAGCAGGCGCGCGGTATCGTTGGGGAGCGAAATCTGAGTGAAGTTAGTTCATGTACGCTCAAGGAAGCCGCGAAGCTCGTAAAACCGCATATACGCGCCGTTGTGGGCCCCGAAAGACCGTGCCGGGAGTACAGCAGGCCTGACAAAAGGTCCTTGATGATACAGAGGGCGAAACGGTAAGCCAAGATCTTTCTCGTCAAGTCCGTGCTCTCGAGCAATTTCAGAGAGGTAATTTTCCATAGGATCCGGATATTTGAGAGGACGCACACGATGATGGTGTGAGACAGGAGCGCGTTATAACGAGCTTCTCAGCTTGCCAGTTGCGGCAGTTGCGGCACCACAGCGCGTCGACGTGACGGCGACTGATCACGCGAAACATAACAAACGCGCTCGTCACGTTGCTTCGGCCATATCGCTTGTCTGCTTCCTTCACAATCGCCCTTCTCAACTTCCCGCTCGTTTGGCGTTCACCTATGGCGTCCACCCAACAACCTCTTACTGCAGCCCAGGTTGCTGAACAAAAGAAGCTGGAGGAGTACATTGAGAAGTGTGTGGTTCCTGCCAATCTAAATCGTTTGACTGATTCCCGACTAACTTACAAGGATCCACTATTCTGACCGTTATTCCGATGACCATTATGAATACCGCCACGTCATTCTCCCAAAACCTCTTTTCAAAATGATTCCAAAGCAGTTTTTCAGCCCCGATGACTCGGGAACACTTCGACTTCTTTCTGAGTCAGAGTGGCGGGGCATTGGTATTACCCAGAGTCTTGGATGGGAACATTATGAAGTCCACGGTACAGGACCCACACTTTTTCCCTCAACAACATGACTCTGATCGCTTCCTTCGATGCAGCTCCTGAACCTCACGTGCTACTCTTCAGGCGGCGGAAAGATTTCGATCAAGTGGCGGCGCAGCGTCAGCTCGAGCAGCAGCAGCAGCAGCAAGCTGCCTACGCCAAGGGCGCATCGCGCGTTGCCCGCATGAAGTAATCGCAAGGCGATGCCGTCCACTGGATCTCGTCGCATGAGTAATTGCCGTCTTTCTACGCTGTCCTCAGTCGCTTTCCTGCTATTTGTAGTCTCATCACGGTCCGCTGTTTATTCTTTAGGTTACGTTGCTTATCCACTTGTGGACGGTTCTTTGCGACATGTGTCCTCTCCGCGCTTAACCCGAGCTATCGTGTGACATCGCATAATATACCCTCAACACGAAGCATCAGGTATACTAGTATTTCGCCTGTGTGTCGCAGTATGGACTCGCGCAATGCTTGATTCCAGAGCATTGCACAGTATGCAGAGTGCTGCATTATCTTATGTAAGTATTATGCCAGTTTTGCAGACCATGCTTCTCGAGAACTGAATAAAATGGAATTAAAGAATGAGGCATGCGAATGGGGTGGTTGCGAGATGACTTGGTGGCTGAGACTGATTTTGAAACAATCATAGCTCCGGACTGCCTCCCTGCCTGGATTGCAGCTGGCTTGCACACCGTAGAACCCTTTCTCATCTACATATAGTACTGCGCGTCGAGGATCCGTGAACTTGATCTATTCGAGAAAAAGACATGGAGAAGGCCAACGAATTAATGAGTCTTATCGAACAATGCGGGAGAGCATCGGCCCCCCTGATCCCACGACCACGTTACATGCGGTGAAGCTATCCCTAGACGAATCTGACGAGCAACTGCTCGCAGTGTTCGGAACAATAAGTCCATCTACCATAAATCTGTAAGGTGAGAAAACAAAAGCTATTCTCAGCAGGATCATAATACTGGGGTCTAGAGGTGAGCTGTCGGCAAATCCTTCCACTCGACCAGGGGGTAAGGGCGCTCGGACACATTTAGTGACTCTTTGAAAGCCAGGACGTTATCGATATGCACCACGTCGGAATTGAGAGAACCCTCTGCATCTTTTTCTGAAGGAAACTTCTGGACCAAGGTCTGCATAGCTACCAGTAGTTTTCCGGCGATTGCGGGTGAGGTGCCTGCGAGCGCCTTCTGCCAGAACTTTGCAAAGTCTGAGGTTGTTGGCTCGCCATCAGCCATGAGCTCTTCGCGCCAGTGCAACGCATCGACGTCAACGGGCACATTCTTGACTTCATGTACGAATGCTTCTGCGGCTGCGAGGCTGATATGACCAGGTCTCGGCTTCTGCGAAAGGCAGTGGACCGAGACTTTGGCACGGGTCTTCGAAGAGGGATGGACCTTTGACATGAAGTGTGCGTAGATGTCGGCCTTGGTTACAGTCTCTAAGAATGTTGAGTCATCGGATCCTGTTACAGGTGTATTAGATGAATGAAACAGGAAAGGACGCGCAAGGTAACATACGCTGAAAAAAGTCAAGGTAACCAGAGTCGATATGGCCCCAATATCTCGACGTCTCCTCAGGCAAGTTCTTCGGCGCCTCTAGCCATTTCATCTTTAGCCCGTTCTTTTGTTCAGTAAATATTTCTTCGCCCATCTCCCCTAGTTCAGTCTTCATGTAGTCTAGAAATGCCTCCACTCGGTTCTCCAGGTATACCGGGCTGCGTTCGCTCTGTACGACGATGCGAAGCCCTGACTCGTTTGCACCGGGTGCTGTCCACGTGGAGGCAGAGACAATGTAACCGAGCTGCTCCTGTGTTCGCAGGATGTTGAATGCAGGTTCACTGATAATCTGGGTAAGAAGGGCGTTTAAGACACGGTTCCTCCGATCTGTGTGTGACCCGTAGTGCAGGTAATAAGTTAGTGCAGAGTTTGGTTCGTTGGGGTTCGGCACTTTCATTGACCAGACAAAGTTTGAACCTGTTTTGTGTATCAACAAGCTTGCTTACTATTTCGAGAAGGCGGCGAACTGACCTTCAGGAAGGGACAGGGAAAGATCAACTGGTTCAGGATTAGATAACGGCGCTGCACCCAGGCACTCTTCTACTATCTGAACCATAGCCGCTGCTTCCTCTTCGCGAGTGTTGCCAACGACGAGGACGTTCGCACGGGTCCGAGAAAGAAGCTTTTCTGCATGGCCCCGCACACCTTGCACGGTGACAGCTGACGAGGTACACATGTTAATAGCTGAAAGAAAAAAAATCATCGGGGCTGACAAGACAGTGCTTCCAGCTTCTCCTGGATCGTCCACTGCCTCTCGTTGAGGAGATAGCGTGTGTAGTAATCCGATATACGATAGGTTTGGCCAAGGAAGAAATTCTCCCACTCGCGCTTCGTCTGCTCTTTCATCACGTCCAGGCGATCGGAGAGAACCTGCAAGTTCCGGATGCGATCTAGGACGTGTCGGAGGAGGACATGCAGCTTATCGTTGTATCCAGTGATCACCAAAAATGCCCCCAGAGTTGAGGGCATAAAGTAGTATGTTAAACCCGCCACGTCAGCAGAGTATGAATATTCAGTGAGGGAATCGGTGACGAGATCAGCGAAGAGCCTACATAATCAGTATCGATGAATCCGCGAGGGGTCAAGACATACTTATTCAATACAGAAGACATCGGCGACGCGTTGGCTTCTGGGCTGCGAATCTCGAGGATGAAGTGCGTTTTGGGGTTCCAGAAACGGTCATCTTTTTTGTACCATAAAGCTGATAACCGCGTGTTACGAATTAAGTGTGGACGCGGCTGGGGCTGAATAGGACGTAAGTGGTTGGCCGCGAGCCAAGAAGAGAGTCATACCTCTGCGGCAGAAAGACGATCTACTGACAGATCCTGCGGTATGAATTCGTTCGGTACCGGCAGTTTAAATACGGAGGTGGTATTTAGGCTCTCTGCAACTTTGAGAAAGGCTGCGTCATAACGGTCAACTCTGTACTGAGTGCCGTACCAGGGCTCTGTGGACCATTCTTGCTCGCCTGCAACCTTGACGTGTTCCTCTTTCTGAGCCAAGAGCACTGTACGCGACTCATCCACACGCAAGCTGTTGAGTATATGAGTCGCTTCCATAGGTCCTCGACCATCAGCTTCCCATGGCCACACAACCTGTGGTGCCTTTAAGATCAGACTACGAGGATAAGGTGAGCTAAGCGTCTCGCTGAGCCAGACGGCGTAATCCTCCGGGCGACGTTTTTCTTGAAAACGGAACCGAATATTCGACAATGCGCTCATTTCATGCTGGTACCAAAGTGGCAGGGGAGTAGACTTGAGGAGTGAAACAAAGCTGAAGACAGCCTCCATGATCTCACGATAGTGCACTAAATCCGATGGTAATTAGGCCATCGCATGTGCAGGAGGACGCAGCAACACTAACAGAAACCGTCGGAAGTCATGTATAAGGTGACTCGGAACATGGCAAATCCTCGAGCCAAAGCCTGTTGACCAGAGACGAGAGCAGTAATCCAACCCTTTCCTTTGAGATAAGAGTGCAAAGAACCTGGCCCTTCGTTACCGATGAGATCAGAAAGGAAGTTTGAGGGCTTGAATTGCCATAGAGGAGGTTGCCAAGCGAGAGGGAAAGAGATCTCCATACAATGGAAGGCCATGACCGTCTGGATAGACACTATCGTCTGTAGTAGAACGTTAGCTTACAAAGCCACAAACCTGCCGCTGTCACACATACGCCCTTCTCCTCTGGTCCGAATGGGTTATCCGGAATGATAGGCAGTGGATCGCGTCCTCGATTGGCGATGCGCGAAAAATTCTCGGTGACCAGGGTAGCCAAGTCGTCCAATGAATCTGCGGCCTGTAAGGATAATACGCACAATCTTGAATATACAAAGCAGACCTTTGCCTATCACCGCCAACCGCATACGACTCGCGCAATACTCTTGGCTCCACCACTCAACGAGCCGACGACGTGTTTCGCGCCCGACGACCCCACCGTCGGTATCAGTTTCGCTGCCAACTGAGCTAATAGATGGAGCAGGGGATGCGGCACGCGAAGAGATAGGCGACGGAGCAAGGCTACCCCCGAGCAAAGACGCTCTAAGACTGTGGCTCTCCAAACGGGATTTTTCTTTGAGCTCTTTGCCTACGCGAGTCAGACTTTCCTTGTTCCCACTTCCGAACTTGCTCCAAACATGGCCAGGCTTGCTGAGATGTTTGTTGACTTGGTAGGTGCGCCAGAGATCATTCTGCTGGTTCTTCTTATTCTCCGAGTCGACAGCATTCAGTTCTCGAGTAGTGCAAGAGGGGGCAAAGAGCGGGGAGTGAAAGAAGCCTGCAAAGCGGGAGAGTGCGCCGGAGAGCGCGTTCGGTGCCACACTGAAGTAATAGTTGGTGTTCGTAGTTGCCGTGAAGGCATTGGAGTGGCCGCTATTCCGATTAAGATACTGCGGGAATCATTTGACATACGCAAAAGGCGGAGAGTATACTACGGACCTCGGAATATTCATTCTCTTTGGGATACTGCTCGGTCCCCTGCATCTTTTCGTGAGAGGCATGTACGCGTATACCTTTGCCACGCACCATGAATAACAAGTGCTCGCAGAAGTGAGCGAGGCCAGGCATGTCATCCTAGCGGCGCATTAGCACTCGGAGGTAAATGGGCTTAATTAGTAACGCACTGGATCGTGGAGATGCCCAACACCGACATCGAGACTCGCCGCTGCCTTGTCGGCTTTGGGGTCGCTAACAAGCAAGACTTGTAGCTTATTGTCAAGCTGTATAAGACGATATTCTCGGTCGTCTGAATCTGACTTCTCTATGGGCTTGGTATAAATTGAATAGCCATCAGACTTAGAGCTGACGCGTTCCCAGCATGCGCGATCCTCTGGAGCCCCGAGGGCCATGGCAGTAAAGGTGCGAAAGGAACGAGTGCAGACACGTCGCAGTCGTTGGAAGATCGAAGACGCTATAATCAAATGTACTGGTCGTCGGTGTGCATGAACGATTCGGAGAAGCATCCAGCTAGCCCGAGGCTAGTCTCCGGTGACAAAAGCCGACTTGTCCATTGTTCGCGCATTTTCAACTTTCGCTTTCACGTGGAGTCTCGGCGTCGGCCGGCATGGCCTACCAGAATTGTAGAGATCTGGTGCCAGTGCCAAGGTGCTTCTGCGAGCCTTCTCCTATCCCACCACAAGCTATTTGTTGGCACAGCAGCTTGTTTGTTTCCTCCTGCATGTAGGCGACCGTGCTACTACTCCTGTCTAACGTACTGTAAAAGTGCCCTCCAGAATTATCCACAGTTTCCAGTGTCCTGTCTGACGTTGCTAACCGGCCTCCCTTGGCAAGTCCCTTTGGAGTACTAGTCCCTGTTTACCTGCCTCTCAATGCCCGCTTCGCATGTCGTACGACCAGACGCACGCGAGGTAAGTGTCCCTTTGGACTTAGCGTTATGTCAGGTCCCCCCTTTACCGACATAACTGGTGGTATAGTTCAGCCTATCGCCGAGTTAGGCCATGTGATTTTCTTTACACGCGGGTGTTCGGGTAGAAGTACCCTGGTAGGACTATGTTGTGCTAGCATACTAGAACCGCCGTGATCGTAGACACATTTTTCGCGATACTCGCAGCCCTACAATATTTGAAAAAGTAGGAATCACCAAGCACGGTCCCGAAGCATTCTGTTTAATACAAAATCCGTCTTTTTTAGCTCACGCAAAGTCTTCGGCACTGTTGAAGGGACAGCGGTTGGTAAAGTGTAAGTCGCTCTGTTTCGTCTAGAGTCCGCTACCCAACTCGACCCTTGGTCTGTAATCGAGTATTCAATGCTTTAGGGTCGGCGTTGCGAGGTCGGACATCATAGGACACCCCGTACTTAGCAGTTGCGCCGAGCAAATGCGTGGGTTCACTGCCTCGTGACGCTTGTCGTGACGGGCCAGCAGCGTGTGTTGTACATCGCCAAGCTGCCTTTTGCGCAGGGTTGGGATAGTTCTACATTGATCCCGTGCAACCCCTATAGGCTCTACGCACGAAGACCGCTTAGACTGTCGGCCTTGGAGAGGGCCAAAAAACAGTGGTAGTTGTCGGAGGTGGGCAGCAGAGCTTACTATGTATTAGCGATGGCCTACGAAAACGATGACTGTTTGGCTCAGCGGTTGGGTACGAACTTTGATGGCCATGATACAAGGCTCGGCATCGTAGATACCGTCATGCAGACTCCTTCACCAAAAAGTTTCTTCCTTCGAGTCGAAGTAGATTCCTGTTTCGCTATACTTCTGCCTTCAAGCTACCAGTGATATTCCAAAGGGGGGAACGGCCCTAGTTAAGCATGAACGTAGGCGATGCAGCTCTGTTTCTAGCCTGTACTGTGGCAGCAATAATACAAGCTAAATAAAGTGAGCCAACAGCCCGACAACTGTGAAGGTACCTACTGTTGAATGAGCTAGCACTCTTGTCTTGAAGCTCCTGCTACCATTGAGGCTGGTGTTGCCGTCTATACTGCCGCTGAGCTGCGAGGACTTGATTTAATGCACCACAGAATACCAAAAGCAGGCGTGTAGGCCTCGTATACGCGCATCTAGATATTACTAGTACTGTGTGAGGAACTCGAGATGTGTCGCGAGACGCGTCGCGGGTGGGACAAGTCACATGCATATCACGTGCTAGGTACTAGCTAACTTGCAGATACAGACCGATGATTGGTGAGTCTGGCCGTCGGACCAATTTAGGCCTGTGGGAGGATGTGGCCGAGTTCGGCGGACGCGTTTATACTAGCGACTTGGTGCCAGGTTTCTTTTTGTTCGCGACCGAGGCGAACTGCTTGCAGCGCGACAGTCGTCTTCCTTTGTCGAGTCTCGGTTTCGTTCCTTGTGTTCAGGTACACTCCACGTCGTAGCGGCTACACGTCTTCGTCCTCGCTTATTATCAAGTTAGCAACCAAGCTGCCCCCGCCCCCGTTCTCAAGTAGCACCTCTTATCCCTAGCCGTGTTTTGAACGCGTCGTGTCTCGCGATCTTTGCCTCCGGCCGTCTATGACTTCAACTCCGTCGATATATTCGGTGCGACATACACGAGCACTCAGTCCCCCGCTCTCCTCGGCCACTGGCAGTACAATTAGCCCACATGTGTCCCGTATGAACATAGTGACGCGCCTTGCTATCGAAGGACACGCGAAGGAGGGTGACAGCGTTCCGATACGAATGTACTTGAAGGTGCGTCGTGTGTTCTGATTACCGGGCAGCGTTGTCCGACCCACAGCTACAGCTTGCGGTGCCTGCGGATAATGTCTCTCCAGGAAGCACAATACCACTCTTTAAAGGTGCATGATTTTTTTCTCATTGTGTGTTGACACTTGTCTTGACATTCGGCATAAGAGGAGAATGTTAAAATCGTGGATTCGAATGTGCATCCGCTCGACCAGGCCTCGACGCCATACAACTTCTCTTCTTCTCAGTCGCCCCTCCTCCACAATGCTGCACGCGCTCTCACTCTTCCCGCCCGTCTGTCTCAATCATACATGATACTATTCACCTCGCAAAGCTCTACTTCGTCTCGCTATGCCACTGCTATTGGGAGCACCGCGCCTCTCGATAGGCGCTATACAGGGTATATCACCATCAGTGGCTTCTATGTCTCTTTTGTCCTACCCAAGGAACTTCCCCCTCGGCCAAGCATGAACAGCATGCACGAAGACAGTGGTGAACACACACCTGTACCATCCAAATTCAGACCGAGGAGGGGCTCTGTTGGGGAGAAGAATATGCTACAGTTTATGGTTGGGATCAGTATGGTCGTCCCATACCTCTCAAGACCGCCAAGGGCCCCGTGGCTTGTGAGTGGCGCATATTCGGTTTTCGAGTTTGATGACCTCACCGCGTTTAGTTGTCTATCCCCACTCCACGCTGTCTATCCAACAACCTGAAGCTTCGTATCTTTCCGCCCCAGTCAAACAACTCGACGTCATCTTCATATCAATCTCTCTCTTCAACGGATGGCGAATCAGACGTACCACCTTGGGACGTTACAGCCGACCCTCATGTGACTCGCCAGCCCATTTCGCGCCGATCGGCATACCAATATCAGAATTTTGCGGACGACGAGGGTAGTGACTCCGCGAGCCCAGGGTTCTCAGAAGACGTTGGCATCCAGGGAACGTTTCAAAGCACAGAACGCATTCGTATACGCTGGTCACACCCGCCACGCAGCATCGACGATGGCTCTACTGACGGCCGACGTCGTGTAGGGGTGGAGGCCGTGCAAGGAGAGATGGTGTGTGAAGTTCTTGGCCGCGCCCATGAGCGATCTAGCGGCAGAGAAGGTGTTGCGATGCGGCTCGAATACAGGGGTACCTGCAAAGGTGTCTGGTATCCAGGCGTAGCCACGCTTCTCGGGATGGACGTCGGCCTCGAAGTCAAAGGTTGCGATGTGGGCTGGGTACGCCACCAGGAAGCCAAGTGGAGCGTCATTGGCGGCGCGGGTTACACCGGCCACGACATTAGCGGCATGAATAGGTCGCTCGCCTCAGAGCCACACCCTTTGTTCGACATGCCGCAGCCTAACTCTAACCCGGATGCAGGGTCCTCGAATGGTCATGTTTCTATCTCTCGGCAAAGCTCCACCTCTTCTACAGCTTCTTTGCTTCGCATTCCCCTCCCTCCGTCTAAAAGCGTCCCAGAGTACTCGTTTGAGAGTACGCCCACGACGCCCGGATCTGAAGCTGGCATGTCATCTGTCTTCTCTACGACTGACGGAGACTCTAAGGGGCGCAGTCGCGCTTCGTCCGTAAACGAGCCAGACTTCTCGCCTTCCACTCCTATCACGTTACATATCAACATTAACGACATCCTACCCCCGAATTCAGAGTCTTTGGCCTTCACTATCGCTGGCACCGTCCTCGTCATTCCTCGGTCCTCGCAGAGATCAGATATAACGGGCTCAGAAAGAGTCGGCCATCCAGAAGATTTGACAGTGTCCCTTCCACGCTTTCGCGTACTGGCCGCTGATTCTGAAACGATCCAAACGACAGTTCGCAGTGGACTCGAATCGACAGCTGGAATCGTCTCTGTCTCGGCCTCTTCGGACATCAAGGCACGTCCGACGGAGCTCAGGCCTGGAGGCCGAACCAAGCTGGGCAGTGACGGTGGGCGGATCACTTTGCATACACCACCTGCACGTCGCGGGCCATCGCCTTTCCCGCAAAGTACGGTCGAGGATGAGGCTGTTGGTAGCACGAATGTTGGCCGAGGAATATCCCCAGTTCCCTTTTCTCGTCGCCAGCGCGTCAGCTCAACAAATGGGGTACGCGACACACTGCTCTCTTCTCTTCGTCCCATCAGAACGGGTGAGCTAATGATCCCGTACGTCAACGCAATTGTCATTCCTTTCCTTGGCGATGGAAAGGAGTACGCTGTCCGATTACAGCTCCCAGCTCCGGCGAATCCGGAAAATGAATGGCTTGAATTCTTTCTGGCGTATACAGGCAGTCTGGGTCCTCCGCGCGTCGAGTTTATCTCGGCTACGTTGGAAGGCGTACCCGTACTCTACGAGGAGAAGGCCGTCGGCCAACAGGAGAAGGACTCTCCCTCTGTCGCTCCTCTGGGAACAATCGGTGTCACGGGTTGGATAACTTCCGTCCGTGTACATATCGGCGTGCTTGCCGGCGGATCTGTTGAGGTTGTATACACAATCCACTGCGACACCATGGACGACGCGGTCAAGGGCAAGAGAAAAACTACCGATGGAGTTGAGATCATGCTCCCTATCTTTGACCTTCCTATAGGCCGAATACAAGTCGACATCGAGTCCGGTAAGCCTCCACCTATTACTTTCTACAAATAATATGCATGTCCCTGTGGTCTAGGTCTCGACACCGTTTCCGTTAAGTCCAACTTCGCACATCAGCACTCCACCTATGGTGGCATCCGAATGTATCATCACCATATTTCGGACATATTTGTCCCTCTTATCAAACTGAATGATCTTCCTAAACGTCGGGCTTCGGCATCTCTGGCTGTGACGAAACAAGCTTTTGGTCTCGTCGCGCGCACAATCACCTTCCTTGTACTCGCTTCGCTCCTGGCCTTCTCATTCAGTCTGAATAGCGAGCTAATACGCACGCGTGCTGCCCTCGAAGGCTGTTCACGGACGCACTACTATGCCCCGCACGCGGACACGCCAATCATCACTGTCACCGCAACAGTCCTCTCACCAGGCCCACAATCGGCGGGCCCTGCACCGGCGACAACTACACAAGCCAACCTAGACGCCTCTGTCTTGCCCTCGCCCTCTATGGCTGTGATCGACGTGGCGGCCGCAAGTCCGACCCGATCTCAGCCAGCCTTGCAGTCGACGGATGGTCGGTCTGTGCACACAGAAGACAAAGCCCTTCTCCCTATACGATATGTTTATGACTGGACGACACACTTCTACTTTGAGCTACCAACGGCGGAGGAAACCATGGACGCGGTCGTTCATGGACTCCGCGTCGTCTGGACAGTTTTTAGACGGATATACCACTATCCTTTGGATCCTCCTTAGCTTTTTGTAATCATTCATGCTCGTTTCCCTACATGATCATAACTATTCTCAGTCGTTGAGCGATGGGTTTTAGTAGTTGTACTATCATACCAACGACTTTACCGCTCTGTTTTTACGGTCCTGCTTTATTCTGGCATGTGTTTATGTAGCTGCTCAAGATCGTATGTAGCCATCACTCGATGAACCATGAGAATGGAGATACCAAGGAACACTACAAGTATGGGGTGGAAGGTGACAAGACCCAAAGCTGCTACAGCTCTCACAGCTCATTCTGTCCCCATGAACTCTTCAGAAGCATAAGCATAGACTGGGTCTCAAGGACGAAATCGACAGGCTGGATCCTTGTTATGCCATAGCGGATACGAGTGGTTTCCTGAGACGACACCGAGATTAAATTATGATTCGACCAAAGGTGTGGTACGCACGTTCCAGGTATCTTGTTTGGCTCGAACGCCGATGTTGTACAACTTACCCTGCACCTTTGACATATAATTGTTGAATGCGTTTTCATCGCGTTCCTGGGCATGCATGAATGGAGACCGGCGGACGGGCCACACGGGTCGACGCCTACCTTAAGCATCATGAGATCATCGGCCGACATGTTCAGGACAGCAACGCCGGCATCGTTGAAGCCTTGCAACCACATCTGGTCCGTATGATCGGCAACAGCCATGGATATGATGTACCTCAAACAAGCACTGAGCACGGCGGCAAAAGCAACAAGCTAAGCAATTACCGGTACTCCGGGCTATCCCAGCTCTTCTCACACTTCTCGCACCGCCATGTGTTGCTCGACTGGTCCTCGACGACCTTCTTGTTGCAGCTCTCGGAACGGCAAGCGGGGTATGCAATGTTATCGTTTTTGATTGTCAAGACGGTAGCACGGATAGAAAAATACTCGGGCTTCTCGGAAGCCTCGGAAAACGTAGTCTTGGCCTCGTGGATGGTGCGCATCTCGGTACGGTTTACCGAGCCAGACGCGTCGCCCTCACGGTTGTATGCACGGAAGGACTGGTCAGAACCGCCGTCGATGTACCAACCCTTGAGAGCGTGAGCTTCCGGAATATCGGGGTTGAGCTCCATCATGCTCGTAGAGATCATGGAGAGCGAACGGCCTAGCTCTCGTTTGTTAGAAAATACCGGGAAAGACGAGTGAACGCGAACCTCCGAAGTCGCCGACTTTGACACCCTTGAAGGCGACGATTTCTTGTTCAGTCGCTTGAAATGTCTCGGCTTGTTTCCCCCACAACGTCAAACGCACAGCGAATTGGGACGAGTCAACAAGGGTGAGCTCGCGTTTTGTGAGCTAGCCCCGATTAGTAAGCCCGGAAATTAACTGAGATGAAAGCTATTCACTGTCTTCTGCGCTTTAGTAGTGATCTGCCCCACATCACCAGCACTCTTAATGACGGCAATGACATCTACAAATAAACACCTTCAGATAAACGAGAGGAAAATAGCCCTTCAAGTGCACGAACCACACATCGCATCCTTCTCGACGTCGTTAAGATCCTGGAGCTTGACGAAGTTGTACTTGATCACAGGAGCTTGGGTTGCATCCGTAACCTGTCATAGTTCTGTACTTGACATTGATCCAAATACATGGTAGACACACCTCTTCGATTTCGGTATTCACATTGAGTCCGAGCTCGTATTGATTGTTCGAGAATTTCTTCTTTGCAATATCGACACGTGCCTTGGAGATGTAGTACACCTTTCCCTCTTGCAACCTATCGTACAAGTCTTCTGCGGCGGCATTGAAGGCAGTGCCCTTTATGTCGCCAGACTCATCCATAAAAGTGACGCTGAAGAGTTTGCCCTCTCCCCTAGCGTTCGAGAAGTGGCGGATGTCGCTCTTCTGAGTGACACGAGCCTTTATCGTCCAGTTGTTCTGATAGGGGCTAAGAGCCTCTATGGGATAGAGATTCTCGGTCTTCCCCGACCGCCGCTGCTGTCCCTGCGTCTGGGATCGCACCGCAGAAACAACCGTGGAAGAGGAAGGAACTGGCCGGGGTGCAGGCGCCGCTTCGGCGGCAGCTTCGTTGGCCGGTAAGAGCGACTTGGGGTCACCGACTTTCTCTGCATTCCGTTCCACGATGCGAAGAGCATGAAGAATGAGGATTCTGCGCATCATGAGCAACAGCGGAGGCAGATCGAACGGCAGCACATACCGTTTCCCGCTAACAGGGCTGCCAGTCACATTCTCAAGGGTGACAATGGAATGCTTTGTGATCACTTGCTTCTCCGCAAGGTAGTTAAGCTGCGTCGCTAGCATTGCTTGACAGAAGTGTATTCCATCGGAAATAATGATTCGATAGCGGTCTGGACGAGTACCGTCGGACGGCACCTTTTTGATCGAAAGAAGCTGTAAAGTCGGATTCGCGCCCCAAATCTCTGGGTCCTCCAAATCGCCTTCATACATACGGACAAGATGCCCAGAAGAGAGCTCTATAGACATTTCAGATCTTGCGAGAGAGTGAAGCACGGAGTGGTGAGGGTCCGATATTAAGAGGACGCGACACGAGGGAGACGCGAACGGCTGGCGTAACGAGTGGCGCGACGCGTGACAAAACGCGTCAGTGACACCACGACAGACCACTAGCTGAGTAAGCTTGTATTCTCATCTCGACACCGCGAACGGCATATAAATATATTTGCGACAGATTATACGAACACTACGTGCTACAAGTGGCTAACTATAATATACAGTGCAGATTGAGTACGAATACAGACTCGAAAATAGCTGTCCGTTGGATGCTGATATGCTAAAGTAAGGCAGATGAAGATGTCCGGTGGACCGAAACACCATAGCGTCCAAAAAATAGAACGTACTAAGATATAAAATGCACAGATGAGTCCTACAGTGAAATTAAAGCGGTCAGACCTTCAAGGTTTGGAGCCAAGAAGCGTCCGCGTCGTAGAATCGCGGCCAGATTTCAGTTGGGTTGCCAGAACCATACCGCCAGTACCACGACTGGGGCCCTTAGCTGAAAAAGATGCCCGCTCTTCCGCCTCCTCCGAAGTGCCGGGCGGCGCGGTACGCGCCATAGATATGACGTAGAGAGTCGCGACTTGCAAGTGAGCATCGCGGAACTCCTTGAGTGAGAGGACGGCCTTGTCGTATGCATCGCGGAGTAAGGGCGACTCCCTGGCAAGCGAGCGGATGGGCGTCTGAAAATCACGGAGGTCCTTGAGGTACTGGTGGTGGACACCGGGCATGTACCGCCACATGCGCTCCATGAAGTTCTTGTCGGCCTTCTTATTAGCCTCCGTCGCTGGCGTACTGCGACGTTGCTGCTGCTTGTGATCGACGTCCAGGAACACATCAATGGCGTGCATTACGGTGGACTGACCCGCGGAAGGGCCTGAGAGGTCGAGCTTGTCCGAGTTCTCGACACCTTCATAGATCCACCGCGACTCGGGGTCACCGCTCGCCGCGCTACCACGGTACCACGGGCGCACATCCCAGTAGAAAGTCGAAGGAGGGACGTGATTCTTGATGTCCGTCGCGACGTCAGTGATGCGTTTGATAACCTTCGCTATGCCTGCGATGTCTTTGGCGGTCGTCGCGACGGCGAGGAGGTCGGCAGGGTTGGGAGAATGGAGGTAGTTTTCAAAGACATTCAGAAGCTCGACACCGACAAGTTCCGCCTTGGCCGATGACATATAGAACTCGTGCTCTGCCTCGGTTCCCGAGAATAGGTGCACGAAACGCATGTTGCTCGCGGACATAGAACGAGAAGAGTCAATGGGCTCCACGTTCCAGAGAACCGTATCTGCGAACGTGAGAACGGGAGCTAGAAATTATATGAGTATGCATTACTTGTTTCTCAGTGCGCAACATACCTATGCCGAGGACACGGGAAACCTGAACAATAGGCACTGCAAGGCACCGAGGAATCAAAAGGGGCGACGCCTGGTTGCTGGGAGGTCGCGAGTGAACGTAGAACTGGATTAGGAAAGCAAGGACCTTGTGAGCACGCTGCAGTATACGATAATCCACCAGAAGATCTTGAGTGTCGAGGAGTGGCATCTGGACCACAGTAGTTCAGCGATATGGTTGCGAAAGCTTAGAAAGCAGCGTACGGATCGAATTTGAGCCCTCCATGTTTCCCCGCTCATCCGCTTCGCCTTCGCCTCAGCACGCGTATCCTCACCGAGACTCAGTTTCTCTACAGCTTCGTCGAGTGCACACTCCCAAACCCCGAATCTTCCCGTCAGCCGAGGGAGGGGGCGCGGCGGGAAGAAGCCAGTGGTTGGGTCGATGTCGTACTGATCCATGGGTAGCATGGCCCGAGGCCGTGCGTCACCCGTTAACCGTCGAGGATTCATGACTTTGAAGAGCAACCTGACCAGCGAAGAAGCATCGGGGAGTGCATTTGCGTAGTCCATCGTAGAATATGATGCGAGGGGTGCCTTGTTCAAAGACGGCGGAGGGAGAATGTAGAAGGCTGCTGAAAGTAGATGAGTGCGTACGAGAAGGTAGGCGGATGAACGGGGATTATCCATAGCAGCGCAGTCTTATACGCCACCAAGACGTGTGCGTTTGCGTATTCCCCGGCATGCTATGAGCAGTCAAACAGCAAAAGGCTCGGTACGGACACGTTCAAAGTTCGGCGCGTCGCTGATATCCGATAGGAGAGAGTCGCCCATTGGTGATGGCAAACCTCCCATCGAAAGTCGTAGCACAGCTGGACTTGGAACGTATCCAGCACCACTGATCTAGGTCAGGGTTCCCCGGCGCGGAGAGTTAGACCATCTGCAACGTAGGTGGCTCCCACGGACTTTCGGACATAACAGAACGACACCGCGCGTGCTAGACGTATTGCAATACGATTAAAGGTGCCTGCACCATGTCCACTTGTGACGGTCCCGAAGTACCTTCAAAGTAGGCCGTTGTTTCAAAGTTTGTTAGCACACCTAGGCGCTTGTATTGGACTGATGGTCGTTTCAAGAGTGTTGACATACCAAGAATGCAATTCGTGTGCTCCCTCTGAATGCTCGTCGATGGGAGTGTATACTTGGGGAGCCAAAAGTGCGGGCCAAGCCGATCTGCTGGGAGATATATTTCAATCAATTACATCGATTGGCTGATTTTTCGAAGCTTAGGACAGGCGTGCTCGGCGAAGAGCGGTGCCGCCATGCACTGCATTAGCCCGCCTCGTTTGGTGATTGACCATAGACTAGGTTATCTAATCTGGTTGCGACGGGTCGCGGTGACTGCGTAAAGGGTTCAGATCTGTACAACTCTTTGACTCGATTGAAGGTGGCGGGCCTGTGCCCGGACACGAGTGTGACCGGCGTCTGAAATGATTGTGCATCCACACGTACTTAGAGCTCTTGTTCTTCTTCAGGCAGATTCGGCAGCTGATAGCATCACGGTTACGATGTTATTTGTGGGCAAGTGAACATTTCCGCAATGCAGGGGCATGAGACTGCTGTTCAGTATTCAGCGAGTTAGAGGAGCAGCCTTGCGTAGCTGAACTCATCTTATTTGTGATAGAACGGCGGCAGCTAATCCGTTTCTCGCGAAGAAATGCAACTAGTCTTAGAGACCTTTTGCCCATCTAGACGGATTAGACCACAGCCAACCTCACATAGTTCGGAGCGCAGAAATGAAGTTTACTCTGTGCGACTTCATAGGTGCCCAGTCATCTCCGTCGACATGGATACCTTGAAACTTTGAAAGTAGAGTTTTGGCGTTCTTCAGCCAAGGGCAATCCAAGGCCATAAAGACGAGAAACCCTGCGCAGACCCGTGCGCTATCATATCTCACACAAAGCAGCTGGTTCCAAGCCACGATCATGTGTGAGCGTACCCCAGACTGCCATAATTGACGCAGAATTCACGGCGAGGAGCGGAGAGCTAAAAGCTTACAGAGGTTAGTATATCGCATTTGTGTTGTACTAGAGAACGTACTCGTCTATTTCCGTAGCAAGCTGCCGAACTTCTCCGTGACAATACAATCAGATCTCAGTGGGTTGCGGAACCGCGTTC
This sequence comes from Vararia minispora EC-137, assembly GCA_022160365.1. Lineage (NCBI taxonomy): Eukaryota > Fungi > Basidiomycota > Agaricomycetes > Russulales > Lachnocladiaceae > Vararia > Vararia minispora. Next base: position 47,355 of record MU273535.1, read on the forward strand.
TGTAAACGTACCAATTAGTATGCACCTCTTTCTGTGCAAGGCTAGCATATTCTATCTTGGTTTGAAAGGGGCGTACAGCCTTATCTACGGCAAATGTCAGCATCCGAGAAAGCAACTGTCCGTACTTCCACGGTTCCCGCTATTATTCGTCTGGCTTGTGATGGAATACGAGCCTGAGTTACGGGTGACAGCGGGCTGGTAAAAAGGCATTCATAGAGATCTCAGTGGTGAGCGCGTAAGAACCGGGCGGGTCAAAGAACAGAGACCGTGAGGTACAAGCATGGCCGTGCTATCTACTTCCACCGGAGGTATACGCCCTCGTCTAGAACGCACTTGCGGTCGATAGTCTCCAGCACTTTATCCCTTGTGCCAGGCTTGAAGCCGGTCAAGTTATCTACCTCTTTGAGAAGTTCCTCGAGTGTGAGCGCCGTGCCGGTGCTTTTCTTGTCTTCACCCTTCACCAACCGCCGGATCCTCTCCTCGGTGGGAAGTGCGTAGGCCATGGGGTCTCGAGGCTGTCGGTCGACGACAAACGGTGGATATTCTAGCTGCAGCCGCTTAGCTCCTGCAACTTCGAAAAATGTTTTTTCAATATCCACATCTGGCACATCGGCCAGCGTGGAAGGCGTCCACGCGGGTCGCGTCCTTAACTTCTCCCTGATGACAGTTGAGACGCCGGTTTTAAAATCAGGCACAGAACCGGTCTAAAGCAAGGCGCAATCAGTTAACGAAAGCGAGATCGGGGCGGCATGAACGCGTGTGAAACATACACAGTAGACGGACGCCATGCCCATTTCCATGTCGAAGGCTTCCAATAAAGACATCGTCTTGCCCTTGCGCACGGCCTTCAACGCGACCTTAAGACTGGTCGGACTTCGATCTTCTAGCATGTTAAGTGTGTCTTTTGCCCATCGAACAACTTCTGCGCTGCTCCCAGAGACTTCTCCAGAGCCATACAGATTAAGCCTATCGATTATACCTTGTACATCTCTCTGCGAGAAGGCATCGTCAAGAGCGTTGCGGATTGCTCCTAAGAAGCGCGAAGGCGGATCGGAGGGTTCTCGTTCGCCATGCAATTCGTTAAGAGCATTGTTTACGTGTTCAAATGATACCTTTTCAACCATGGCCAGGCGATCGGATAGGATTGAGATGCGATTAGAAGGGATGTAATGTGTTGCTAAGCCGAGCTCGCTGGAATGATAGAAGTCAGCTCGCGAAATGACTAGATGCTGCATGCAGGCTCACAAAGCAGTCCGACCCGAGACTGCGTCTCCGGTCAAGGCAAGATACGTACCTATCTCACCGTCGAGACGAGACAGGTAATACGATGCGCCAACATCAGGAAAATAGCCGATCTTCGTTTCCGGCATGGCGACGAGCGTTTTCTCAGTCGCAACCCTAAAAGCGGCTGCCGCGGCCAGTCCAAAGCCGCCTCCAACTAAAGAATCATTTGAGAACGAAGTGCACAGGACAGCAAACAGCACCGTACATGTTATCCCGTCCATCACAGCCACGTACGGCGTGGATAGTAGGGCGAGGAAGTAGTCAAGACCAAACCTGCGACGGAACTGAGACGTCGCAAGATACATTGTCATATGCGCTCACTCCCGCTGGAAGAACCGGATAGCATTCTCCCTTCCCGCTGCATTGTCAAGATTCTCTGTGATGACTATACCGAGACGTGAGGGGCTACGTGCAATCAAAAGAACCGACGCGCACCGGCGACATCGCCACCTGCACAGAATGCCCGTCCAGAGCCCGTGCCCATGATGACACTTGGCAGCTCGGCCTGTTCCCAGTACTGAGCGCTAGAGGTGAGAAAGGAACTGTATGGGGAATGTAGGCACGCACTGCCAGGACCGGGGACAACAATTCGAGCATGTGCATATCGAGGGTGTTGAGCTTCTGAGGCCTATTCAGAGTGAACTGACGCAGACTAAACTTTTCGGAGAACGTGACGGGTGACTGAGTGTCTGAGTGAGCGAAGCAGAGCAGCAGACGGGATCGGTTCACCGAACTGACCTCTTTGTCGTCTGGCCTAGGCGGGGAGGCGGATGATGTAGCCATGTGTCTTGCAATAGCCCCTGCTCTGGAAGCCGCGGTGAGGGAGCGCATGGGGGATGACCGAAGGCGGTACATCGCGAAGGAGGGCGTCAGAGCGAACAGGCACTGTCGCCGTCGGCGTCACCGCTCGCCTCCGCTCCGAGCCCTGCACACGCCGACCCGGGAGACGCAGCGCCGGAATCCGGCAGCTGGGGGCCGACAGACAGCTCGGCAATCACCGGCTTCCCGCTCGTAGCCCGGTCCGCAAACTCTTCTCCCTGCTTCGCCCAGAACGCCATTCTAGCCCATGGCCGCCGCGCCTCTGCCATCCATTGGGACTCGGATCTCTCTCCAAGACTCATTAGGTACAATCAGATACACAGGCCCCATCGATGGCACAAACGGTCTCTGGCTTGGGGTCGAATGGGACGACCCAGTCAGAGGGAAACATGATGGCGTTAAGGACGGAAAGCGCTATTTTGATTGCTTGTGAGTTCAGAAGTTGCTGGCTCCCCCTCCTCTTTACTCCTCGCCATCAGGGTTTCCGGTGCCGGTTCTTTCATACGACCGACTGCCCATCTCGACTATGGCCGGTCTTTCTTGACCGCCCTAGTCGATAAGTATGTCGATCTTCCCCAAGGCTTCGCGGGAAACGAGTTTGTTGTCTTAGGTTCCTCCAAGGGTGCGATTCAGGTCGAAGCCGTTAATATGGACAAAATAAGAGGCAAGTTTTCCGACCTTGAGAGGTTGCGCGAAGTCAGCCTAGACAGAGAGCGCGTCGCGCGAGCCGACGAAAGCGGAAGCGTTAAGGAAAGATGCCTGAGTATGACCCTGCATCTTTTTCCCCTTCATTGTAGCTCAGCGCCACCCAGACCTGAGAGCTGTTGACTTATCTTTCAGTCTGGTCCCGAGCTGGGACGTGATCGCATTGATCGCGAGCGAGCTCCCATTTTTGGAGCGGCTTGTCCTTAAGTTGGTATCCTTCCTACCCCGATATCCTGACTTACGATGATGGGTTTAATCCGTCTCTCCCCAGTAATAACCGTTTTCAGCCGTTCTCTACCTCGGATCTCAATACCCAGCTTTTCCAACGATTGACTGAGCTACAACTCAGCGGGACTTTGATGTCATGGCAGGCGATGCTAGACGTGATCGCGCGTATGCCCGCTCTCAAGCATCTTGAGATGGGCTACAATCGTCTCTCTACCCTTGACTCGGACCAGTCCGGCGGTCCGGAAGGGACAGGACTTGAGCTTATCAATTTCGATAGCAACCAACTGTCTCACTGGGACGGCATCTGCCACTCACTTCGGTCTATGAAGCAGTGCGTCCTACACTCCGCCTATCATCCCCTCGCGTGTGACACATCTGACGCGATGACCTCCAGACTGGAGAGAGTGATCTTGTCGGGAAACACCTTCTCAATCATCCCATCGGCAGAGGAAATGGGTCATTCAATAGAATCTCTGCCCTGGCGATTCCTTTCCTTGTCCTCGACGCGGATATCCTCATGGGCGTCTGTAGACGCGCTCTCGGCCTGGTGCCCGCGGCTCGAGGGTTTGAGCCTGTACGGAACGCCCCTTGTCGACAGTTTGTTTCAATGTCGTGTTGAACATTTGTATCTCGAACCGAACGCCCATCGCAGATCCCGAGAATGCCCGTGTGTGGCGACAAGTGGCCGTCGCGCGTCTTCCATCTCTCCGCATCCTTGACGGCGCTCCGGTACTCTACTTGTTTACCCTCCGCTTGTCCGTAACAGCTAAGGGCTCCAGGTGTCGGCCAGACAACGCTCGGATGCTGAACTCTTCTACATCTCAATGGTGGCTCGTATTGAGTACAAATCGGAGGAAGAACGTTATCGAGCACACCCACGGTGGAATGTGCTCTGTCAGAGTGTGTTAACTGCGTCTGCTCTGATCATCCCGTTCCATGCTGATTCTAACGGATCAGAGTACGGAACCACAGCGGAGGCACTGCCTGCAGCGCCAAAGGGTGAGACCCTAAGCTCTCGGCTCATACGTGCGTCGACGCTCTGTTCGCCTGTGCATTACTCGCGGTTCAACGCTTCCAGAAATCAGCGCACGACTCATCAGCGGTTCAACACCGCCGACGAACGCCGCGTCGTTTCCCGCTCCGACAACAACGCGCGTTCTACCGACCATGCCGTTGCGCCTGGTACGCCTCAAGTTGCTAAAAGTACTCAAAGCGCCGCGCGGCGTTACGGCAGAGCTTTGGAAACGTATGGCAGACGACAGCTTCTCGCGGATAGGGGACTCCGATGGGTCGGATGACGCGCGAGAAATCGAGTGGTGGGTCGACGACGGTGACGAGGTCGTCGTGTGTGTGCTATGAGTGTTACTGCACATATCTCTGATTTGGACCGCATGCAGGACGCAAATGAGAATGTAAGTAAGCTGTGACGGGCGCCAACTGAATGATATTAGTAAATCTCACGCTGGTGGGCTTGGTGGTCCACCCACAATGTGACTAAGATACGTCCACTATTAAATGCATGGCCCGCAGGCCGACAGATCTCAAGAGACAAACGCTCGAAGTTCTCACCAAGGGCATCCTTTAGCCAAAGGCCAGCTTCGTAGCTATGCGTCTGATACTCGCTTCCGTCCGACGGCATCCGACGATCTGGCTGAGGTGTCGGCGTAAGCCAAGTACATGAATCACTCATTGGATACGGGAGGGCGCGATCCGTGGCGTACAACACTGTCATACTTCCTGATGATCGAATGTGCAGTCTGTCTATAGGCCCGCCCATAAGCTCAAGCGTGATTCTGAGCAGTAGTACACGAGGGCGCCGGGTCAAGCATGTTTTGGGCAACAATCAGGATTGTCGGTGTATGGTACCATCAGTGTACGGTTCGCATCGTTTAAGGCAACTAGCATACGTGCAATACACAGCCAACAGCCTACAATACCGTGCCGCTGCGTATCACCTACGTAAGCGACGGATGACGGGACACATCGCCTGTCCGCGCCACACGCTGACTGAGCAATCCAGGTGTGGGGCATCTTCGTGTGACCATGAGGTCCTCGTCCTTGGGAAGAAGCTACGCAGCTGCACAGACGAATAGGCGTATTCATCTGGTCTAGTTAAAAGTGTAGAACCGAATGCAGCGAACGTCAGAGGGTAAAGCCTGAACTCCAGTTCTCTCGTCGGTCTTGTCCCGTCCTAAGACTCCCTAGTGTACCCACAAACTAACATCGTCCAAATGTGACCTCCGTACATCCATCGGCAACTGCGCAACGCCATGCCTGGGAGTCCTGGCGGAGTTGTATAGCCCCTTATTTACAAAGCGAAAAGGCCTTGCCTGTCGTGGTCCTGCTTCAGCTTTCGCCACAGTACAGGTGACTGGCCAGGAGCAATCATAGGTCATCGCAGGGCCGTGAGTACAGAAAAAGAAGCCACCCTGGATCGGGGACGACCGATGAACCATTGCCAGGGGAGCTGCCAAGCGGTCTGGAAGGATCAGTTAGTCAAACAACACGCGCGATGGATGCCCACCTCTATTATATCGCGATCTCAAGCAACGAGCAGATACAAACTTCAGTAAAAAGGTTTGAGGCCTCACCACGGCACTCGGTACGATTCCCGATCAGGAAGACCTTCGGACCATCATGGTTCTCAGCAGATACGGTATGGTGACCCGTCCTCTGTATCGGCGCCTGACGTTCGCAGTGGAAGCGCTCGCGATTAGCCATCCCAATTGCGCCAAGGTTCGTCCCACGCAGAAGCCCAACGGTATCGCGTGATAGCCCGTGGCCCATTCTGAATCGCAATCCTCGAAGCGGGTCCTTCAACTATCCCTCCACGGTATACCTGCCGTCGCGGCGCGAAGAAACAGGTTGCCTGCTCCGGCCCGACTTGATTGCCAAGGGCGGATACGAGCTTGTTCACGGACAGTTGTACAGTGACTTGGTGACCTGGGAAGCGTACGCCAAAGCCAAAGCACGCCTACGCCAATAACACGGAACGGGGAAACACGATTGGGTACTGAGACTGCACGCAATTTGGGGGGAGGGGTAGAAAGGAGGGCCATAGGCGAAGCAAGAAAGCACCGAGTCCTGAGGGAACCTGGGGGCGGGAGACCATATACGTTTTCTGCGCGGCAACGCGCTACCGGACCTATTTCGTTTCCTTGCGCGACAGCCGGCAGGGCGAGGCGCGCCAGTCTCGAACCCATCCATCTTCAACGCGACCACCCGGCGTCCCCGTTTCTGGTGGGGGCCCTATCGTCGTAATCCTTGTCGTCGCGGCGGCGGTCGTCCCTGCGCCTGTCCTCGTCCCTACGACGATCATAATACGGGTCAGGTCCTCGACGGTCATTATAATAGCCCCCCCGCCGGTCATCGTACCCTGCAGGCCTTCTATCATCATCCCTCCTGGGCGGAGGCGACCTGGGACGACGATCATCTTCTCCACGGCGAGGGGGTGACCTGGAGCGTTCGCGACGTGGCGGCGCGTCGCGATAGGATGACGAGTAGCGATCGCGATCGTGTCGGTCACGGTCGTACCGGTCGCGGTCATGACGGTCGTACCGATCACGTTCAAACCGGTCGCGTTCGTGCCGGTCACGATCATCGCGGTATCGGTCACGATCATACCCGCGGTCATACCCACGGTCATCGCGGCGATAGTTGTCCGCACCACGCTACCACAGACATGTCAAAAGTTATCGCGGAAAGCTCGTTATTGGACAAACATCATCGCCCATTTGAACGCGGACAGGCTGGCCGCGGAGGTCCTTGCCGTCAAGCTCTTTGACGGCCCTCTCAGCATCGTCACGGACCAAATATTCCAGGACACTGAGGATCAAATTGTCAGCCGCGGGCGGGGCACTCGACAGGAAGCTCTCGCACCCCTGGCCGGGGAGATCGCGGTCAATGTCAGCAAATGAAACACTTCCCGCTTCACGGCCGAAGTCCTTCAAGTCCTATATTGTGAATGGCAATTAACCATCTCGGTCCGAAAGCGGTGCAAGCAACCGACGGTGGATGCTTTGATAGGATGGCGAACGCACCTGCCAGCTAGTGTCGCGGGAGATCCCAGTTACGACGACACGAATGCCAGGAGGACGACGGGCACGAGCGCTGAGTAGAACTGAGTTCTCAGAAGGTAGAAATAGGCTCCATATAACGTACCGGTCGTCAAGATACGGATCGCGGCGGGGACGGGATTCCTTGGCAAACTCGACAACAATGCTGCATCCCTACGTTGAGCCATAGAGACAAGGTAGAGAGAAGGTACAGACTTTTGACCCATGAAGCTCTTGCCGTTGAACTGCTGGACGGCATCCTCAGCGTCCTGAGGGCACATGTATTAGATTCGGACATATTCTGTGACGACTGAGATTGCGCACACGCGAGCTGTCAAATTCGACAAAGCCGAAGCCTTTCCAGGTTCTGTGAGCTGGGCCGCCGAACAAAGAAGAGCAAGACGACAGACCAGTCATGACCTTGCAGTCAACTATCTTGCCATAGCCGTCGAAAATTTTCGTGACCTCTTCAGAGCGGGCATCCGGGGGAAGCTCTAGGGTAAGATGGCTGAGCAAAACCGATAAACAAGGCAAGAGGAAGAGAGCCGTACTTCCGAGGTACAGACGACGGGACATGGTAGGGGAAGGGTTAGAGAAAGGGTGGAGGCGCGTCAGCAAGCAGTTCAATGGTTCGAGCGTGGGAAGCCCATCAACGCACAGACCACTCGCGTGCAATTAGACGCCCATACACCTGGGTCCACAAATTGATTTTCACAGCTGAGGTTTGAACGCCATCCAATACTAAGGAGTACTATATCATATCGCGGTAATATCTAAGCCAAAAGGACTGTGTAGCATAAAATCGATTCATGAGGCCCGCGGCCGTTTGCCTTCAGTGCTGAGACCAGTTAATCGTGCTGATGTCGATGCCCTCCTGCACCATCTCCCACAAAGGGCTCATATCTCGAAGCTTCTGTACTGTCGTCGCAATCTTCTCCACTACGAAATCAATCTCGGCTTCCGTTGTGAAGCGACCAATGCCGAAACGGAGAGATGAGTGCGCCATGTCTTCTGCTGCACCGAGCGCGCGTAACACATACGACGGCTCGAGAGAGGCCGAAGTACACGCGCTACCGGAAGAAAGAGCAATATCCTAAAGCAGTAGTGTGTAAAGTAAAACAGAATAAGATGCATTTTAGAACGCACCTTTAAGGCCATCAACAAGCTCTCGCCCTCGACATACGCAAAGCTCAAATTGACGCAACCGGGGTAGCCATTAATATCGCCATTCCGAACGACATACTCCACTCTAGAATTGACACCATTAATCAACCTTTGCGACAGCTCGCTGATCCGAGCGTGATCGCGCTGCAAAAAAAGTTAGACGAATATACCTCAATTTAAGACAAGTTTATGCGCTCAGCACCCCTGCACACATATCATGGTCCGGCCGACCTGCTCACACGGGAAAGACCCGTGCAAGCGTGATTGCCACCAGGCTCTCCAACAATACTGCATGTGCACATTCACATCGCCGCGCAACGCACTGAACCAACGCACCTTCATCTCCATTTTGGCAATCCTCGCAGCCTCGCCCATGCCTACAGCAAGCGCCGCTGGAAGGGTCCCACTCCGCAGGCCGCGCTCTTGCCCACCACCGGAGATGATAGGTTCCAAGCGCACGCGTGGCCGCCGGCGAACGTATGCAGCACCAACACCCTTGGGTCCATAAATCTTATGACCCGAAATGCTCATGAGATCCACATTCATGGCATTGACGTCGACCGGAATCTTCCCGATGGCTTGGGCTGCATCCGTGTGAAAGTAGACACCGCGATGCTTGCGAGCAATCTCGCCAATCTCCTTGATTGGTTGGATCACGCCCGTCTCGTTGTTAACCGTCATGATTGAAATGAGGGCCGTGTCGGGTCGGATAGCCTTTTCGAGCACCTCGAGGTCAACCACGCCGTTCTTCTGTACGGGAAGGTACGTGACGTCAAATCCCTCCTCCTGGAGCTTCCGGCAGGAGTCCAATACACATTTATGCTCCTGCGAAGGCCTGAACAACGGGAGTAAGCGAGGCACATGTAAAGCGCACCGTTTGAGTGGTTATAATATGTCTCTTCTTTTCCTTGTGGAAGCGAGCGACACCTTTGATAGCCATGTTATTCGCTTCGGTTGCGCCAGATGTGAATATGATGTCTTTTGATTCCGCTCCTATAAGGTCTGCTACGTGCTGCATTGGACCGTGAGCAATCCTACCAGAGCCCGCAAGGTAGAAATCTGACCTTCCTGGCATCCTCAACGGCCTTCTCCGCCTCCCACCCATATGCGTGCGTTCGGCTGTGAGGGTTTCCGTACTGATCCGTCATAAATGGTAGCATAGTATCCAGTACACGAGGATCGACTGGAGTAGTTGCCTTCAAGCAAGTCTCAGAGAAAGGAAGGCTCTAGTGGGTCAAGACACATACTTGTGCGTCAAGATAGATGGGCCTTGCTTTCTCCATCATGCCAGTTTCCCTGACTGGCATCTCGACCTTGAATCCATACATATCTACAGCAATTCAGAACAGAGAGGAAAGTGCAGCAGAGCGGCTGCATACCAGCCCGCGGCGAGAGATGAGTTTCTTCCGAGTAGGAGGGAGGGACGTCGACGACACTCGCGCGCTCAGCGCCCGAGGGCGATACATAGTGTCTGCTGACGGCAGCAGAGGAACTCGCAATCTTCTGCGCAATAGCAGCGCGCCGCACGACGTTACGAGAGGCCCTGGCGAGCATGGCTTGCAGGACCGGAGGCGGAGAAGGCAGTGGGATAAAAGAGGTTCACTTCAAAGCCACTAGTCAGTGCTAGTTGTCGCTCCGCCCGCGAGTCGCTCGGCTTGCCAATCGTCCCACGCATCAGTCACATGATAATTCATATCCATTATGCGCGCGCGTTCCTTTAGTTCTAAATTACCGTACAGTCTTGTATACTCGAGATCATCAAGCTCAAGTGTTGGGTGTTCACAGCAACGGAGAGAAAGCTACCTTGTACGGGATTAGGGTCTGGGGTTTGGCAGGGCGAGAGCATGACGTCTAGGCGGTAGGTTTTTCCCCACCGGATGCACCCGTCCCATGACCGCTACCCGACTCGGAGAGGAGGGATGGTGGGAAAATGTCACTGCTCTCTCAAGATCCTTGATGCGCCGCGTCCACTGCACACACACACGATCGTTGCAATCCGCCTTGTGAGCCGTGACTCGCCCGCCAAGAGTCAAACCACCACCGTGCCGGTTTCTCATCACTACAGCTGAGCACTAGTACTTCGCAGTCCGCAACACCTGCTCTCAACTCAGTCGTCATGACCCACCATAAAGGACTTCGTATCACTCGCGCAATGTCTAGCATGGCGCTTTGTGTGCGCCCCGTTTGACAGCGAAATACCTAAACAAACAGAAAGCGGTAACTTGAATCTATTGTGGGGTGATACTTTATGCCTCAGGCTCTTCCGGCAGAATCCAGCGCTCATAAAATCGACGGCATCCCATACTCGCGCTGGCATACGAGAACCGCTTAGTATGGTGCTATTTCGGCCGGGGTAACATATAGTCGAATAACAATACCACCGATCCGCTACCAGGGCAAGACTGAGCCTACGGTATCTCCTGTACACCTTTTGATCGCGGCCTAGCATGCGAGCCTACGCGACGCACATCTACAGCGAAGGGTTCGCATTTTGAACGAGCTGCACGAAGTAGTTCTGGAACCACGATCCGGCCTGCGGCGCGGGCTGCAGCGCATCCGACTGTGCACAATGCGGGTCGAAGCGGGGGGCCTGCGAATCGATTGAACACCGGGAGTAGGGAAGAAGAGTGGTGAAGACATACACTCGAGTTGCTAGTACCATCGCACTCGCCACCGGGCTTGGCCCAGACAATGGCATCGATGAAGGATGAGCCCGTGTTCGTCGTAGGACGGATGCCAAAGCCGGCGCCCTTGACATTGCACCAGTCGCCCCATTGCTGACGGAGGTTTTGTACGCCGGAACGACCCTGGTCGACGATGAACTGAGCATTCCACCCGTTCTGGCGGAGAACGGGCGCAAGCGCCTGGGAGAGTATGAGCCCTTTGCTAGGGTGCACAAGACATGGCAAACGTACGTTAATATAGAGCATCTCATCGTAGTTCGGATTGCCCTGAGTGATCGGGTCGGGGGACGAAGTAGTGAGCGCATTGTAGTTGGCGACGTCGGTGGCGAGGCCACGGATGAAGGACGACTTTCCAGCGTTGGTCCACACCTGTGTAAACAGCTGGGCGGCAGGAGAGAGGTTCGCCGGCCAGCCAAGCCAGCCAGCGTGGCCAGCATCCATATACATGTAGACACCAACGGAGGCGAGCTGCTCAAGTGCGTAGTTTACTGACGCCTGCAGGAATCCTTCAACGTAATCTCCGTTGATATGCTAGTGATACTCACGAGATAGCCACTTTGCGCGTTAGCGCACTTGGCGACATTCAGGTTCGTGACGAGATTGGCAAGTGAATCTGGCTCGATGATAGCCACGACACGGACGTTGGGGAACTCTATGGGGTTCAATCAATCCCAGTTTCTGCCTTCATGTGCGGAGGTATCGTACGCTTGATCTGCGCGACAAGGCCGTCGATGTAGCCCTGGTACTGCTGCGCACCCCCAGTAGCATAACTTAGTCGCAGTTAGCCGATGTCATGGTGGCAAAAGGAAATAAAGAGAGAACATACGAGAACTCGCCGTTGGACGCACTCGCCGCGCAGTCACGGTCGGGAAGATCGTAGACGATGATCTGGACAAGCTGCTTTTGACCAGATGATTGCTGAGTCGCCGTCGCATTTCCTAGAAGCCAGCCGAGCTGGGGCGTTTTCGAGACGGAGTCAAACCACGTGAACGAGGGGATGTTCGCGACTGAGAGGGCCTGTGTAATTGTATCTACGTTCATACGCTGGTCCCCGTGAACATTGCCGTAGGCTTACCTTGGTCTTGGTAGTGGCATCGGAAATTTGAGCAGCGGCAGCCTGTACCTCAGCGGCATAGAACTGCGACGGGAAGACAGTAAAACCCGTGAAAGGGTTTCCGGGGACTGCGGTTCCAGAAGAAACAGGCGCAGAAGATGTGCTGGACGGTGTGCCAGGGGCGGAAGTTGTGGAGCTGCCGGAAGTAGTTGTGCCACCACCGCCGCTAGAGGATGGACTAAAAGGGCATCTCAGGATGTGAGCGGGAAAGGGTAGCGCGAGACGTACATGCACTGCGAGTAGTAGGCATTAGAAACCGTGCATGTCGAGCCAGCTGCACAGGTCGTCGGTCCAGCTGGAGACGGCATCAATAGGCGAACAGCTGGTTAATACCGAAATTCACCCACTCCAGCCAATGCCACCGCCTATAGAGAATATTAGTCAGCTAGATGGGATACAAATACGAAAACGTACACTGTCCCCAGACGGGAGATTGCGCCAAGACGGAAGTGGCAAGAAGCACGAAGCCGAAGAGCGCGGAATACTTGAACATCTGTAAGTTGAGCAACCGGGGCGGATGCTTGCTGTGATCCTGGCCGACGGTAACGCCTTTTAAACTGAAAGCAGTGTCGCCAGCGAGTATGTCCGGCGTTCAGCCGTGGGCGAAGGCGGAAAGTCATCGGGGTCGACGCTAGGATCACAGCGCGGGTCATGAGACGCATATCCGTCCGGCCGCTCGTAAAGGGCATGTGCATTGGTAGACGGATATTGCTCGGGTGCGGTAGAGAGCAATCACCCCAGTGTGCCGGATTTTTCGTATTGACACCGACCTCGATCACGAGGCAAAGTCACCGTTTGACGCCGTCGGCGGTCAGGCGTGCAAGGAACGCATGGCGTATTATTGTCCACTACATGTGCAAAAGCGACGGCGGGAGCTCGCTGTCTTCGCGGCAGGTTTACGGTGATGGAGTGAATGATTAGCTGCCCTAATTCGACCTGCTCAGTCACGGTGCCTGCGGAGAACGAGGACGGTAGAAGATCGAACGAGGTCGATGGAACAGAGAACGGCTCTCTTAAATACATGAGCACCTGTGGCCAGTGAAGCAGGAAATTGGTCCCAGGACCCGAATTCCACTCGCCAGGACTGGAACTTATGGACGAGTTGTATTCCACTGAGATCAAGCGATCTCCTCCCACACAGGAGAAGCGATACCAGGAGAAACGCCGAGAAAGCCGCGGGCATAGCTTGGTGAAGGGGCGGAATGAACGGATGCAATGTCTGTGCAAAGAATAAACGGTACATGGCTGCGTGCGAACACAAGAGAGCTTTTACCAACAAGATTCAACTCCACTACTGGTCGTGGCGCGAGTCTGCACAAGGCAAAATAAACAACAGAGGATTAACCCGTATCCGAAAGGTGCGCTAGACCATTGTATCTCAGGCGTCAGCTTGAAGATTTACTCAAAGCTCCGTTAACAGAAGTCGCTGTCCGCTCTAGGAGAACACCTCATAATGGCATCAACTTACAGCCTACAAGATGTTCCATTGAGCAAAGTTGGAGATTTGAACAATGCGATTGAGGTGAGGGAGAGAAGGAACGACGACATCTAGCGCCGCTTCGGCGCAATGGGAGGGGGTGGTAGGAGGGGGAAAGCACCTCCACCAGACGCGGCATTGGACGTGGCTGATGAAGCAATGTTCCCGCTACCGCCAAGAAGATCGAAAGAACTCAGCCCCGCGTCCGTCTTGGGGATAGTCTTGCTCGTGCGACCGGGGATGGAGATGCTGAAAGTCTGTCCGTCTTTGAGGGAGTAGTCCTTTTTAGGGCCCGTAGGGACGTGCGGAGAAGGCGTCTCAGCCTCCGTCGGTGAAGGCGGATTTACACGAGCCTTCCATCGCCTAGATATGCGCATCGTGAATAACGGCTGATGGAGGAGGAGTGGTCAAATCAAACGAACTTAGTGTAGTCCTGTAAGGCGACGTCTACTAGCGTTAGGCCTTGGATACGTTGAGCCCGTCAACAGACTTACTAAAGTCAAAGCTCTCCGACCGTTCCACGAAGCCCATACCAATGTAGGCCTTCTTTCCGGCATCTTCCACCCTAACCACGAAATATCGTGATGAATCGAGGACTGCTTCTACGCTCGGCCGTGCAGGGTCGTACGAGGTCTTCGCAAAAACTGCGACAGTCAGAATCTCTATTATAACATACGGACTGGAACAAACGTACGTTCACCTGTAATTGCTCGTTATATCGCGCGCAGGATTCGCAGAAAAGAGCACGCGCACCAGTCGTAGCGTCCTCTAACATCATGATGGCAGGAGAGGTATCGGATGTCTCTATGATCCGCAAGCGACCTTTCCATAACGGCTCTGCAAGATCTCCCCAGTCTTGCGCACGATGTCCTTCGTTCTTCTTCAAAGGCGGAATCTTGTACACTGAATGCAGTTAAGCTCTCCAGTCGCGAGGCAGACATGCACGCAAATATAGAACAGACATACCATAGACCTCCCTGCAAATAAAAACTATAGATTCAATGGCAGCATCGTCCATTCCTTCTTGGTAAAGAAAAGCGATCGGGACACAATATTAATGAGATGGTGGTTGTGCGCAAGGCGCGTGCGTAGCAGCCTAGGACGCGTCAATCGTACACATGTTCGTCAGACATATTAACCGTCTTGCAAGTGACCACCGCGATGAACGGCCCCCCAACGCCTCCCGCTGAGATCAGCCCCCTTCCCGACCCGTCTCAGCTGCCGTCGACGCAAACTGTCGTGTCGGAGCAGCCTTCGTCCCCCACTGACACTGCCACGGCGCCTGCGCCACCGCCTTCCGATACACTTGCCGTGGGCGCGAGCTCGTCGCCAGACCCTTACCAGGATCCTTTCTCGCAGATTGCCACCTCTGTATCAAATAAGGACTACCGTCGAGTAATAGACCTTGCAGAGCTCGCGGATCTCAGGGTATGCGTCCCGGCTCGTCCTACTACTCGTCACGTATCTCAACTACTCTACAGCCTTTCTCCGGGCAGGATCCAAGTAGACTACTAATCATTACACCTCTTGTTCTTTCCTATCTGATTGAAGACGACATGTACGATGCTTCCCTCCCGCATTGTGTTGCTGTCAATTATTCTCATTTTCTTAGCCCTCCCGCGCGATATGCGCTCATGCGCCTGCCGGAAGGGACCAAGGGGCACGCCCTCGCCCAGGCTCTCTTTGCACTCCTCGCGTCCGTATGGGAGCGGCGCTACACTCACGTCTACGCTCGGGCAGAGGCGCTGTATATTTCAGCCCAGACCTCTGATTTCCCTGATCCTGGCCTAGCCTCCGTCGTTTTGGCCCTGGTTGAGGCGTTTGTTGGCGAGTCTTATGGTCTTTGCATCCCGAAAGCCTGCCGCCTCATCTGTACGATAGATATGTTCCGCAAACGCATGTTTGCCCTGATCGCCAAAGCGTACACGTCCATTAACCTTCCGCTAGCGCAGACCTACCTGGGTCTGTCACAGGAACCTTTGCTTGCTGGTATGATCGGTTTCGCCTCCCTTTTCAGGAACATGCTGAACGGAGCCGTCTCATCAGCCGCCCAATCCCATGGCTGGTCCTTCGACGTTGGAACACAGGTCCTTACCCCGTCACAAGCACCGGCGACCGTGTCGGACGCCCGTCTTATTTCAGGTATGCCTTGTCTTAATCTCATCTGCAATGTTATTCAACGGTACCTCTTCAGCACCATCAACGTCTGTGACGTTTGAGAAGCTCGCAGATAGCGTCGCAGCCCTTGAGGCATAGGCGGATCGCTTTCAACTGCTCTGTTCCGTAATCTAACATCTGTGACGCATGGAATGTCCCCGCTTCTTGAGATGCTCTTCCACATGTCAAGGTCGATGATATGATGGTGGAGGCAAGTCGGCATAGCACAGAGCGAAGTTTTTCATCACAAGCTGTAAAATGGTCATTATGTACAAGATCCATCGAAACGGGAAGCATCTAATTCATCACCCGGCAATATTTCTAGCCACCTTCCTCCACTCCTATCCGATGCACACGAACACGAGTTAGCTCCCCCCAGAAGACCTGTGCGGAGGCTTACCTTGTGGTCGACGGCCTGCAGGTCACTGGTACGCGCGATATGTAAAAGATACCGAGACAGCCGGCGAAGCTCGCGGTCGGCGCGACCCGACTCCGTGCCAGCCTCTTTATACGCAGAGATCTTAATCCCGTTTCTAGGATTCAAAGCAAAGTTGCGAGACTAGGGAAACGGTGACAGGAAGCCCTGAAACGACCAAGCGAGACATGCTTACAAGGTCGTCGACGTGCACGGTGTTCTTCGCGTTGCTGGCGGAATGTAGAGTCATCCTCAAAGATTGGTTGAAACACTCACAACTGTGGGAAGAGGTTCCAAATTATCTGTAGTGCTTTCACATGGTGAGTGTATGGCCTGCCATCTTTGTCCTTTCTTAGGTCTGAGAATACCGTGAACATCGGACTCTTGTCGAGAACTAAGGGAACACCTAAGCGAGCAGGTTGAGAATATGCACCAGCTCACTCACCAAATGCAATCTGCGCGTCATGTTTAGTGGTATGAGGACGAGAGACACAGCCTTGAACGCACTTCGTAGGGTCGTCCCTGACCAATCATACCTAATTCCACGAGTTTGGCCTCGAGCCATGTCCAGTTTGTTTGAGACCAGATACAGATGTCGTAATCTTCATACACGGCCGTTAAGAAATCATGCAATCCAGGACGCGCACATTCCGTAGCCGGTAATGCTCCTGACGTGAGAGGTTTCGTGTCCACAATCGCTATACGAGTCCATTAGCTGCTGAAGCGCAGGCGAACGGCAATATGTATAGACACACTATAGTCGATATCAAGCACGAGTAGCCGTTTTCCAGGCCGTAAAGGGTTTATGAGGTTGACCTGACCCCGGAGCGCGTCAGTTGCTTCTTTGACTTTGCGCTTGTTGCGCTGATCATTGACATAAGCGGCGGCCGCGACCGGATCCGTAGAAAGATCAACATCAAGGTCATTGATGACATCAGGAAGAAACTCGAGTTCTGAGCGGAATGAAGAGATGAAAGCCTCGACAGATAGCAGCGGCGCGTACGAGAGGGGTCCTTTATTTCTGCACCTTCAGGCGTGCCAACGAGATTGAACTTCTTCCCGCTTACAAGGTTAAGATCTCCTCTACCACAATGACATATAAATTAAGGCCAGGGCTTGTTCACGTACATTCGTGCGTCCTCCGGTGGCAGCTTGCCCTTAACGAGACCCAGGATCTTCTGGCGTTCAGGAGGGACATTGGTTAAGCTGAAGAGCACGGCTTTTAAGTCATGAACTCTATTAGCAAAGGCGAACGAACGTGAGGAGGGTAGATAACATCTTCACTGGCCGATACACACCTGTCAGATTCCGCAATATCCAACGTGAATAGTTTCCCCGACCAAGTAAACACGAGATGCACCCATATCTCCTGCACCTCCGGTTGCGCATCTGCGCTAGGCAACGGATTGACCTCACCAGAGACACGAGGGCAATTAGGCCGGGTAAAGCCTCCCATAGGCTCGAGACACACCGATGTCGCCACGATGGTAGCTAACATTTCAACATCTCCCTTGTTTTCCTGCATATCTTTTAAAGCACCCGAGGAAGCCATATACGAACGAGTGCGAAAGAGTCCTTGTCTGACTGAGGACGGGTTGAGGATGACGGTAGTTCGAATTCGTAAGTCGAGTCGGCGCAAGCTGCCAGATCCCAGTTGAGCGCGTTGTGCACGTGGGGCGTGTCTTTAGGATCGTTCTTGAGTACTAGTGACTCTTGCCGTCACGGTGACGGTACCTGGCTTGCTCGTCGTAGAGCTACTAGGACTTTGGGCAACCTCCTAACGCGCAAATATCCTTCAAGGCCAGCAGGCTCCCACTTTATGCCGATTCTTTCATCTTATGAAGAACATCTTTGTGCTCCAAAGGACCAGATTAGACCTTGAGTCAGACGCGATCTACATTTTAGTAACCGCAACTAGTAGTCTCTTATCTCTATCACATGAGGTTGCTCGTATGTCCGGCTCGGACACCCTATTTCCCCGCATCCACGAACCTTGTCACGGTCTCGCTGTGTACCCAGGGTAGAGCGTGGCTCTCAACCATGCTACCAAACGGGCCCACGACCCCCCGTCCATCTGCTAGCCTCATAGTTGTTAATGCAAAAAACGAAGTGCTATTGGTTCACCGGAACCCAAAGGCGACGTCCTTCAGTGGCATGCACGTACGCTCAACGCTCGCAGACCCGTACTCTTCCTCGGCTGATTACGAGGACTGCAGGTCTTTCCTGGAGGAAACTACGACGCGAAGCAGGACAAGTCCTTTCAATTCACCGCTATTCGTGAAACGTTCGAAGAGACAGGTCTCCTTCTAGCGTCGTCTCGCCGTGAGGGTGCATCACCTATACCATTACCAGACGAGACTTTGGATTCGGCACGGGCAGCTGTTCATTCAAATACCCTGTCATTATTGAAATTTTTGGAGAATCATGAATTAAAACCAGATGTCGAACTACTCTTACCGCTTACACAATGGATAACGCCAGAAAATGCTCTTCGGTCAGTTTCCATGCATTAGCTTGAATCTACATAATACTCACGATGCTATCAGCCGATTCCACACTCACTTTTTTATCGCCTTCCTGCCTGCCGCACCCTCGACGGGATTTTCCTCAGGTCATGTCCGATATCGCCTTCCAACACCGGATGGCGGCCAAGAGGTCGTCGAGGCGCGTTTCATTCACCCTGCAGCAGCGCTAGCGAAGTTTTCCGCAGGCTGCATCTTGCTCATGCCACCGCAGTACTACTTGCTTACGACGCTAGCGAGCATTCTCCAAGGCGGGTCTGCGTCCGCCACCCAGCATGCCCAGGTCGAAGCGTTGGCTACTGGCGCATTCGGCAGAATGGTTGTGAATCCACGGCCATGGTCGGGCTCGGATGTACCGAATGGCTATACCTGCCTGACATACGAGGGCGATGAGACGAGGGGTGGCCCGGCGGGGCAACTGCATCGGTCTGTGTTGCGCCTCACGAACGGCGTAAGTATACTGTTTTTGACTGCACCCTGTTTATTCATCATACCGTCCATAGGTGCCTACTGAGATTGCGCTGTATCGCAACTTCGATATATTCACGAAGATACCAGACAGCCCACAGTCAAAACTATAGTCTTTTTATGGACTGAGAAGACTGACAATTTTTATATGGTCATGGATCATGTAACTAACGGTAGTCGAATCGCCTGTAGGCTCTCACCCCGATTTATAGTTTGACATCTGCCATGTAGCACGACTTCCAGTGGATAGCAATCTTACATCCTTCGAGACTGCTGGTGAAGAGAGGCTGTATGAATGGAATTTATTCGAATGATGTTAGAGTTATGCTACAGGTAGAACCACGTAAAGCCACGTAGCATGAAACAGGAGAGCCAGTTAACGCGAATGTAGGGATACAGCTGTGAAAGTACCACCAGAGACCTACTGTCTTCGAAATATCGCCCCATTGTGGAATGCGACGGGAGTAGTGCCAAGTGAAATCCAATAAAAGATCCAATAAAGTAATGAGTGATGTAGTCAGTCAAGCGCCCCAATAAATCATGGAAGATGAGATGAAAAGCCTTCAATCATGCCAGAGCTGGTAGTCATAGGGGATCTTACGCCCCCAGAAGTCGATGGCGCAGGCACCAGCGCTGACGAGGCCCGATCCGCCAAGAAGGAGAGCGGGAATATCGGTGGATGTTGCGGCGTCCCATGTCGCATAGCCGCCCGAGGTCGGGTTCGGGTTCCCGGTGTGCAAAAATGCCTTGTAGCGTGCCTGAACCTCTGCAATGAGTGCACGTTGTGAAGACGTCGGACTCGGAGCGGTGCCGAAGACAATGTAAATATCATCCTGGTGGCAGACGGAGCTGTTCTCTTGGCAGAACGCAACGCCATCGTTGAATGGATAGTGCGAGCCGAGCACATACTCGCCGACGAATGCCTTGCCGCCGTTCGCGGCCCAGCTGCGTGCAAAGGTCCAAATTGCGCAGCGCCAAATGCCGTCCGTGCCCATCTGCTCAAGAGGCACGCGTGCATCTTGGGCTGTGCCATCGGCTAAGAGCGGGACGGAGTAGAAGGACGAAGCGAGTAGATCTTGCGCCTTGGGTTGCGGATAGAACCAGTCGACAAACTGCTGGTAGCCAGAGGTGGACAGGAAGCTCGGCTCTGCTACGTAAGTCGTCGCAGCAGCTTCGTTCTTCACAGTAGAGAGCAGGATCGGCTTGGCGACACGCGGGAAGTCAGACTGGTCGTTCAGAGTAGTAGTAATAAAAGTGCCATCGTTGACCGGACGCATGGGCTCGGATTGTGTCGCAGAGGCGTCAATGGTGAAAGCGTTGCCAAATTGCTGGTCGGAAGCATTAAGGATGTCGGACAAAGACATCGAATTAAGGCAGGCGGTGTCGATGGACGAACAGTTTAGGAGGGAATTGAAGTTATTCTGCAGCAGGGACTGCACACTGCCGGTCAAAAAGCCATAATCCTGGAAGAAAGTCAGCCAATACGCATTATTGCGAGTACACAAGCATTACAGACCATAGGGTCAGAATGTATGACGGCTGACTGGAAGAGCGACGAAGCAGAGGGCGCTGCGAGGAGAGCACGGATCATGTTGCCACCACTGCTCTGTCCGGCCAAAGTAATCTTGGAAGCCCCGCCCCCAAAGCTAGGCAACACAATCTGGAGGAACTTCATGCTAGTGACGACATCCTTGACTGCGAGATTCATTGCACCGTTGGGAGCCATGAAGCCGAGCTGTGGAATGTAAGAAGCGAGAGCCGAAGAGAGCGCGACAAAGACATACGGCGCTGAGGCGATACTGGATGACAACGACGATTGACTGGGTTGTTTGCGCCAACTGCATACCGTCAAGGCCAGGGTTTGTTAGACCACCAGAATTGAACGAGCCGCCATGGATCCTGAGGAAACATGAGTCGAGTCCTGTTCGGGAGAAGAGATGGACGTACCAGAGCAGGGTCGGGGCATTGCTATCAGAAGTCACTGATGACGGAACATAGAGGACGGCAGAGAGACAATCTTCCGCGTACTCAGATGCGTCCACTGAGCTCTGAGGGCAAAGTAATGGCATTTTGGACGGATCAGTTGCGTTGTTCCTGCGAGTAACATGCATCAGCTGAGTGGACGTGGGCGCGAAAAGTAGGATTCGCACGGCAATTGCCAGCTCGTCGCAACGATAGACTCCGCCCATCGCGCGGCAGATCCTGTTATCACAGGCTTGAGATGCGAATTTAAAAGCAACAGCCAAATTGTACTCACCGTAGCTTACAGCAAAGCGAACTCCGGCGCCGTCTGCAAAGCCTTTGGCAGTCCCGAGAGGTGTAGAGACCGACGTGCTGCTTTGGCGTCTGGGACATAAGACGCAATTAACAATAGGCAGTTTGCAGAATATGTTGCCGAGGTCGAACCGTGCCAAAAAATTCGTATTGCCGAGATCAGAGACGATAGGCGAGGCGAGCGCGGAGGAGGCGAGCAGGGCGAAAGCGAAAAGAGAGGCAGAGGCGGCCATCGGAGCCATAGTGTATAGTTGAAGGCGAATTCAAATGATTAGAATGGCTGCCAGTGCTCAAAGAGAGGACGCGTTGTAAGCCTGGGCTATGAAGTAAAGGAGAGGACGGTCTTTAAAGACCTGGTAGCGTTCGTGCCTGCAGTGTGCCTGCAAACCTGGGAGGGACGTGCGCGGTCAGGAGGGGGGCGTTAAGGCAACAGGTACGACTGTGGACGGACATCTATAGATGCAGAATACCTTCTTGAGGCATAAGGATATCCAAACAGAGGACAGGATAGCCAAACAGAGAACAAAGATGTGCCAGCTCATTCTCCCATCGCTGATCCGATCGAGGTTGCTAGCGCTCACGCCGCTTCCAGTTCATGATCGTCGACTAAATCTCGACGAATCTCGTCCGCATAATTTGGGTGTTGTTATGAGCGTAGAGTGCTGTAGGTACGAGAGATGCATAGATGCATGCACCGCTGTAATTGGGTATGTCTAGTAAGCGAAGAGGCGTGTAGCATAATCTTCCCCTTCATTGATCCCTTGTTCCCAGATTTGGCAGGATAAGTTGGAACTCTCTCGTTGTTCACGCGTTCACTACGAGGAGATACCGGTGTTCTATCACCAGGGACACGGCACAAGGAACCGTGGAACATGGAGGCACTCGAAGCACATGGTGCCTCAACTATCATCTGGTTGACCGCCGCGGCTTGACTGACTTCGGCCCTTGTGAACATGTCGGGTTGGATCAGGAGGAAGTTTCTAGTTTCTCTGAAGGCTTTTCGAGGTAGTGCCTGAGATTCAATCACAGGCATTCGAAGGGAAATGCCCGAGATAGACAGCAGCTGTGAAACTAGTCAAACTCGATGTGTGCTGCAAGGAGATCGTGGCTGGTGTTGGGATTCATGCAGAGACGGATGCGTGCCGGTACTCTCAGATTGAAAGCGGTGCGACAGACAAGAGTAATCAGGGCTACAAGGACCAGTAGTTAGGTAGCGAAGTTGACCAAGGTTAACCCTAGTTCGGGGCTGCAGTAGGCACATGCCAAGTTAAGTTGGTGAGCACTGGCAGCGGCAAGCGCCAACTGACTGAATCATTTCAATGACGTCCACCTCGATTCCAGCCCTTAAAATGTACGGCCTAACGTGTCTTCGATGCGCAATTGCTCACTCCGGTGTCGGATGCAAGATTAACTGTAGGTTCCACCCTTGGTCAGATCTCCGAGCTCTTCAGCAAGGTTAAATCCATAAACGCGAAGCATGGCAAGTTCGACCTCGTTCTTTGCGTTGGAGACTTCTTTGGACCCATGAAGGGAGAAGGAGATTTTAACGCTGATGTTGTTGCATTATTGGATGGCAAGCTGGAGGGTACGCCATCACTCCTGCATGAATTGCTTGTTGTGTGACTGGCGCGTAAGCTCCGCTGCCGTGCTACATAATGGCAGGCGAACACCCTATCCCTCAACCAGTCATAGAGAAGTTTGCTAAAACTGGAGGAGAGCTTTGCTTGAACGTGTTCTTGCTTGGTACGCGGTGCTCAGCTCTAGCATGGATCAGATTAACACTGGTGCACAGGCAAGTCCGCTATATTCACTACGGCCGAAGGCTTGCGCATAGCGTGTCTGGGCGGAACATATGAACCAAACATTTACCATGGTTCTGAGCTGCCGCAGGCGAGTGTTTAGACCACATTGACATCGGTGCAGCCAACATGTCTGCTTTCCCCAGGGTTTCACGTCACCATACTTCAACGCACAGACGGTTTCCAAACTGCTTTCGAGCACCCTGACTAGCTCGGCTCCCAGGGGTACCTCACTGGCTTCAATAATGTCTACCTCAGCCGTATCCCCACTTGTCGATATCTTGATTAGTCACACTTGGCCCGCAGCTATCACTGAGTTCTCCGAGCTGCCCCTCCCGTCGTCGTCCCTGGCCTGCATCGGCGCTCCGCCTGTGGATGAAGTCGTTTTGAAAACAAAGCCGCGATACATCCTGGCGAGCGGCGGCGGTCAACCTCCGTACTTCTGGGAACGTGAGCCGTTCGTGTGGGATGATGAAGGGGGACGCGTGAGCCGTTTCATTGGGCTTGGTGCTTTCGGCTGCGAACCGACGACCGGAAAAAAACAACGCGTGCGTACCTGAACTTGTTCGCTGCGTGGTCAGTCACGGATAGTTACTGTGCGTCGCAGTGGTTCTATGCGTTTTCCATTGCCCCGCACACCGCAGTGCAGCAACCTCGCCCCCTAAATGTAACGAAGAATCCGTTTACAGGGGCGCCTCGACGTCAGTCAAAACGCCCTCTCGATGGGGGTGAGGACTTCCGCTGGGGCCAGACGGGAAAGCGCATCCGAACTGGTGCGTGCTTTGTCCTTAACCCCTACGTCTTCGCGCCCCGCACTGACAGTGTTGTTTCTTTCACGCGTCAGGTCCTGAGCCTGGGGGAGAACAAGGCAAGCCCCCACTCGGATACCGTTGCAAGCGTTGCGATTCTGCGGAGGTTTGTACGTATGCCTTGTACCCTTCTCGCTATGTGCTAACGAATGGCTGACTATAGCACTTCATCAATGACTGCCCTGAGAGACAGAAGCCACCTGAAGGATACGTCTGCCGCATTTGCAACACTGTAAGTGCCTTGCACGTCTGAGCACCTCTGCTGAATTCTAACCTATATCATGAGCCCGGCCATCTCGTACGAGATTGTCCGACGCGACATGCCGTCGGCGACACGGGCGGCCGCAAACCGCCCGAGGGTTATGTCTGTCGTGCCTGCGCAAGCGAGGCGCACTACATTGACGACTGCCCGCTCGTGCGCGACCGGCGCGGCGAGCAGGGTCATGACCCTCATGAACACGGTGGACGAGGACGTGGGCGCCGTCCGCCCCCGCGCGAGATAGGACCGGGCGAGTGTTGGTTCTGTCTGTCGAACCCGGCGCTGGCCAAGCACCTCATCGTCGCGATCGGCTCGGAGTGCTACCTCACATTACCGAAGGGCCAACTCGTACCGACACATACCGCGCGGGACGCACCACCCGGCGCGCAGATACCCAACGTGCCGGGCGGCGGACATCTCCTCATCGTCCCTATTGCTCACTTCACAACGCTGAGCTCGATCCCAGCCGAGCTCCGTACATCCGTGCTGGGCGAGACCGCTAAGTTCATGTCGCCTTCATTATCGTCACAGACACAGGCTTACCCGTCATCGCAGATACAAGACCGCACTTCGCGCTTTCTACTCCAAACACCACACCGCCGGTGTCTTCTTTGAGGTCGGCCGCCTTTCCGCTAAAGGCGGTCATGCGCACGTTCAGGCCGTCCCTATCCCGCTCTCCATCTCAAAAGACGTCGAACGTGCCTTCCGTGAAGCGGGCGAGATTAAGGGGGTAGCGTTCGAGGACGAGGCCCCAGATTCACCAATGCCGGGCACTGAGGCAGGCAGCTATTTTCGCGTCGAGCTCCCGGATGGGAGGAGGATAGTGCACTGGATGCGCGAGGGCGCGCCATTCAGTTTACAGTTTGGACGGTGCGTGGTTTGTGGCGTGTACCCGTGGGCGTATTTGTTGAGCTGACGATGAGCAGGCAGGTGTTAGCGTCGTTGATGAAGTTGGAGGACCGAGTGGATTGGAAGGAA
Organism: Vararia minispora EC-137; assembly: GCA_022160365.1. NCBI lineage: Eukaryota > Fungi > Basidiomycota > Agaricomycetes > Russulales > Lachnocladiaceae > Vararia > Vararia minispora. The sequence goes on from MU273535.1 coordinate 72,566, forward strand.
TGTGTGCAGGCGAGTGCGGCGTTCCTTGTCTCGCGTTACTCGTCCTTACACATTTTATAGTCGGATGATGAGGATAAGGCCGATGCACAGGCCTTCAAAACCGCTTTTGCGCCCTTCGACCCATCGTCGTGAGAAGATGGTGTGGACTGCTATCCTATCTTGTGCGTTTCTGTAGCTTTGTACGTTCTATCTATGGCATCAATTACCCTTGAATGTAGTTCCGACCAAGGGCGAGGGACATGGTCTTAAGTAGAATAAGGGCGATTGGTAACATACTGTCCAGAATAGAGGGAAGCGTGTGTCCAGAAACAAGAAATTTCGAGAGCTCTTATATCGTACACAGACAGTGGGCAGGCAAGTAAGCAGTGTAGATGGACAGATTGACGCACAGGCGGGCAGGTGGACGAGAGAATATAAAACACAATACAAGAAAACGGACAAACGGAGCAGGCAGCGTAGCGCAAGGGTGGACGGTCTCAGGGCGGAACGACGTCGTCCAGCGCCTGCTGCGATCCCTCGCCGCCACCCTCCTCGAACTTACGCACCTTCTTCGCCCACCTGAGCCCACAGGCGTTACACAGCGTCTTCGGCCCGCGAGGTCCCTGCGCACCGCGACGCACGTCCGTCAGTCGTTCCGGCGCGCAAAGGAGACTGCACGCACCTTGCGCCACTCGGGCGAGTCGGTGCGGCCGCACGTGTTGCAGACGTACTGCTCCGGCGCCGCGACCTTGCGCCTCTTCCGCGCCTTGTCCTCGTCGGGGTCATCTGCGCCCGGCCCTGCGCCGGGTGCGCCGGGCGCCTGCGCGCCAAGTGCGGCATAGAAGGCGGCGGGGTCGCGTGCGTCGATGGCGAGCTGCATCGCGGGGGCGGTAAAGGCGCCGTTGGTCGGAGAGGCGCCGCACGCTTGAGCGCGGAGGTGGTTCAAGCGATCCTGGAGTCTGGCGTTCTCGACCTTGAGCTCAAGGAAAGTGTTAAGCCTGAAGCGGGAGCGCGCGTCAGATGGATTGGACACCAGCGCAGAAGGGAAGCGAGCGGCGACGACGACGTAAGTACGCGGCAAAATGAGCGTGAACAGTTTGCGCGACGCGTCCTGCCTGCCCGCCCGGCAGTAAAAGAGCAGTGAGGGGCGACGCACATCGCGGTGTTCCGACTTGGGTGCGGCTTCGCGACGGCGAAAAGACAGCGGGGTGCTGATTCACCGGGGACGGTGTGCGGCCGGCCGTAGAGCTCGAAGAGGATGGCAGGTGGAGGCTGGGCATGCGTGAACGCGTCGGGCTTGCAGCGGAGGCGAAAATACGTGAGCAGCTCTTGACCCACATGCTGGCTTTGAAGCAAAGCAGAGCGGAAATCGTTGTGGTCCGCAGCTGGGCAGGAGAGGGAGGTTAGACGTGAGGGGCTAAGGAAGAAGAGATGAGAATAGGGGACGGACCGTGGATCCATTCGAAGAGATCGCGATCGACGAGCTCATCGTCTTTCCAGCCCAGAAGCTCGTAAACAGAATGAGAACAGAAGAGAACCTTCGCTTGTGGGGACAAGACGAAAACGATGGCTTCAGAGAGCTCGGTGATCAGCAGGTCGGCCCATTTCTTACGGCGGGTGAAATCGAACGAGGGCGGTGGTTTGCTCGGGCCTGCGTTGGAGGTCGAGGCTGTAGCCGGCGTGGTTGATGCAGAGTAGGCTGAACCAGACGGGCTAGAGGACGTCATGGCAAGCTTGAGAGCGGCGAGGGTGACGAGTAGCGCGCTGCAGTGCGGCCATGCTTTTCAGACCCGCTGGCTTCTGCTCCCGACGCCGCGCTCCACACCCGTGTCAAACAGACTCAAACCGTCAAGCCGATATAGCCCCTCGAAGCATTCAACAACAACAAGGACAGTTTGTGTGCCAATCATTATTAAGAACAATACGTTCCGCCATGCCGCTCTATGATATCTCTATGAAGTCGACCCAAATGTCTGTTCCGATCCAGCCAAAACCTTAGATGATGCAATATCCTCCGTCGACGCGAACTTCCGTACCCGTCACGAATCGCGACGCATCACTTCCCAAGAACACTATTGCACCCTGCACACGAACCAGAGTCAGCAGATATTTGGTTCCCATAGTCGGATCCAACTTACCGCGAGGTCCTCCGGTTCACCCATCTGTTCCCGGGGAGAAACAAGACCAGTCAGTCAAGATCCGCACAGCCTTTTCACCGCGGCACGGGAAACGCGGTCACGCACCCTTCCCATTGGTGTGAGCGACTCCCAAGTTTTCTGCGCGACGCGTCAGCGGGCTCAAACAGCCTCCGTCAGAGCTACGAGCTCGACGCACCTTGAGCTCCTGATCATGCGCCAAGATAGTCTTGGTCAACTTGGTGAGCATGTAGCCGGGGCTGTGATAACGTTCAAATGGACGCCACAGAAACGTAGGGGTCAGCCGACAGACCTCAGCACGTTCACGCGCACGCCCTTCTTTGCCCACTCAACCGCAAGAGACGCCGCCATGTGTTTCACCGCTACCCTCGGACTGTTAGCTCTCAGCGCGGAGGTAGAAATGCGCGGAAATCCACGAACCGGCCTTGGAGGCATTGTAGGGCGTCTGTGGCTGCGGAATGTTGACAATCTGCGCATGTGACGTGTGAGCGACGCGTGTGGCGCACGCCCGTGACAAGACGTACACTGGAGCTCATCGAGCCAACGAGTGTGATCGCGCCGCCGCCGGCGGGGATCATGTGGCGCGCGGCTTCGCGCGCGGTGAAGAAAGCACCGTGGACGTTAATGTCGTACAAGCGCTTTATGCGGTCGAAAGGGTAACTGCAGGGCAAGATGGTACGCGCGCGATACGAGAGGGCGTGGCGCAAGACAAGGCGGAGCATCAGCATCAGCATCTCCGCGTCTACGTCATCACGATATCAAGCAGCACGCACTCGAAAGCAGAATAGTTCTCCACGATGCCTGTCGGGGTGCACGGCGCGTAAGTCACACGCAACGGATGGCAACAGGGTGAGGGAAGGCGTACCGGCGGACGCGACGACTGAATCGACGCGGCCAAAGGTCTCAATGGTTTCGGCATACGCTTTCTGGACGGAGCGCTCGGAGGAGACGTCGCACTCGACGCCAATGATCTTGTAATCCGACGGCTTCGAGTCCGGATCTTCAACTAACATGCGGCCGGTGGATTAGCGACGGGGCCGCGGGGCCGGGAACGAGACGGGACGGACTGCAGGCGGTGTTCACGAGTTCCTGAGCAGCGGACTGGGCCTCCTCGAGCTTGAGGTCGACAACTGCCAGCTGGGTACAGCCCCTGATCGTAGGAAGAAGAGAATACGACTGTGAGCTGGCAAGCCGACGGTGTCCACGGGCAGAGCACTGACGAGCGGACGAAGGCGCGGGCGAATTCATAGCCAAGACCGCGAGCACCGCCAGTAACGATCGCGACCTACGATAGGCGTATGAGCTGGCGCGTCGGAGAATAGTGGGCTCCGGACCTTGTTAGCCATGGAGAAGTCGGGGAGGAACTTAGCCTTAGCCCGGGACTGTGCAGTACTCATGAGGCGAGCGCGGTGTGGCGCAAGCACGACAGCGACACGCGCAGAGCGAGGAAGTAGCGAGGTAGCCATAAGGGCGAAGGAGGAGGGAGTGGGTGGTGATGGTGGTAAGAGAGTAGAAATAACGTGTGGGAGGAGAGCTGGAGAAAGCCGGGAGGGAGTAGAGTAATTGTCGACTGTGCCCCAGACTGGCCAGCCCCGCATTTTGATCTCCGGCCCGTCCTCCGGCCCCGGTCCGTAACACGCTTAAACTCGCTCGCCGTCCCCGCATCCCGACACCGATCCTCGTCGGCGGACGCAGTGCCATGAGCGTGGTAGCCGCTCTGTCCCCACCCTTTCCCCTGTACCCTACGCTTCTTCTGTGTCCCGACAAATTTTACACGTAATGAACCAATGCCTTCTTCTATTCTGGCTATGTTCTGTGGGATTGGCTTGTAGCATCAACACCGGTGGCGTTGGTCGCCGCTGGACTCCTGGCTCCCCGTCTAGATCCATTACCTGGCTGGCTTGACACCCACCTCTCAACCTCTGACCTACACGGCTCATCCCCTTGTTCTCCCTGTCTGCGCTCTGAAGCGTGTACCGCTGTAACGCCGGCACACGACTTTGCGGTCTGGTCAGCCCTCTTTAATGTCAAGGCCTTCATAACCGTTTCGAGGATGTAGCTGATACGAGCACAGACCAATCTCTCCGTTCTTCCCATCCGCTCGACCCTCGGTCTTCGGATTCGGCGGTCACCCACCGTTGCCACTTTTATGTCTTTCGCGCAGCTATCCTATCTGTCCTTTTCCAGACATCTGCTCTGCGCTCCTTGGGTGGACTTTTCAGCTCCGGCAGTCGATGCGCGATACCCTTCCGTTCCCTCTTTGGCACCACCCAACTTCACCCTGTCGTCCTCATATTTTACCCGCTCGCGAACTAGCTGAGTCAAGCACTTTCGCACTAGGTTACTGCTGAGCGGCGAGACGAATGACGAAGGTATCCTTCAGGACGTGACTGCCGTGGTTGCTCCTGGCTCTGCCGCGTTAGAAGTTCCACTGGTGCTGGAAATCTCACGGCTCACTCATTTCCGTCGCTTCTAAAGCCGCAGGACACCGCCCGGCTTTTTTTACTTCGAAGACGAGCTCGATCCCAAATTCACTCGTCTTCGCAGGACCAGGGATATTCGCTTTCGCAGATAACGACGAGGATGACGGGGAAGAGAAGGAAGAATGTCAGATGGGGTAGCACCCAACGACCCATCGTTAGTGCAGGAGGTAGATCAAGATTCGATAACGGCATGCGCGCACTTAATAAAAGCCGGCTGCCTCTCGAGTCTCGACGCTCTGGAGGTTCACCGTATCTATCGCGCGATCCTCCGCGACGAAATATCAATCAAACGCGTCTCTTGTTTATCCGGGGAGCAACTAAGCGCCACAGAGATCTGCGAAGTCTCAACACTATGTTTCCTGTCTGTTTTTCTCCCTTCGCTCATTGCATTCTCGCCTTTGCAGGCTCGCTACCGGACATGTGGATTGCAGCTTTCTGCGAGCTTGCACTTCCCGCGTCTCGACTTAATGTGACGTCGGGAAGCCAGCCACATGAGAACGTACGTGAGCGCATACTTGGGAGAACCATATCTCATGTTCTATCGTTCTATCTATCTAGGATCTTGATTCTTGATGGTTATGCTGATCACCTTCACCTGAGGGTGAATCAGTATCTGGTCTCAAATATTCTGCTATATCGTCTGCCACCATCGTAGGAGTTCTGCCTGGCCATCTAATTTATGCGGTTGTTTTATCTGCCCATTCTATTTATCTGGGCTGGTGGCGAAGGTCTTGTGTGGATTCCTCACAATGATCTACGCCGTTGTCCACGCCTCTCTTGGCTTCGGCCTTCGGATTGGCTCGAAGCTATACCTGATCGTCGACTCGTCGACCAGCAGAAATGTTGATGGGGTTGTGGGTATCGTGACCAAAACGGTCTCGTACGCGGGCACGTTCGCGTCGGGCAATGCGACGCGATCCGGCCGGTGCGTCCTGTTGAACGGGGACGTTCACGTTCACAAACTGCGCGTTGTTTTAGGGCCTGAACATTATCAAAGGCTCCATCCGTTCCCTCCATGAACGCAGTTCGTTATCGTCCTGACGAACTCATCCCTGAACTTGCAGCTGTGGCACACTCTCAACCTCATCTTCATGATCGATATGTCACCATCGCCTCCGTGGTCAACAGACCTGCTCACCAATCTATATTCACCCGCTTGGACATTGTCGGGCTTCTCAACAAGTACTCATTCGCGCCACTGGCAGTTCGACGGCACTGCTCGTGTCGATGATCACCGGCGTTCTCTTCCTAGTAGCTCCGGTACATCCATGCCCAGTTTATGCTTCCGCAGCCTCGTCGCTGACAGGCTGCGGCGTTTGGGACTCTCGCAAGCAGGTTTGTACGACCTGGGTCGGATATATCGGTATGATGATGGTTCCGGCCACCATCAGCATAAAGGTCGGCCTCTTCCTCTCGCGGTCGCTGGTCTACCTGTTCGAGTCACGGTCACGCAAGAACGCCGCCATCTTTTCGCTGTAGGCTGTCTTACTTTTTCTAGCCTGATCGCTTGTATACAAATCTTCCCTGCACCACACACTATCTGCACTCAGGAGCGTCAATCCAGTCAGTATGAGTGATTTTTTGGACTGCTAATATCGCGCGGCGGAGTTATCAAGCTCGTGCATTCGCCATCACGGTCTATGTCGAAACGGCGTAGATTGCTGAAACGCGGTCTAACCAACACGCTCCATCTTCAGGTGTGAGGACGCACCCACAACCCTGTACTCTTCAGTAATTCGAGCTGGGTGCCCTCTTTCTTATATGTGCAAGTGGAGTGGTGCCGGAAATAACAGGCCTGCGGAAATCTTCCGCGACCATGCACACCGTCGGAGCACCCCTAACGCCTCACCGCCTTGTCCTTTCCCTGACAGCTGACATATGCTCTCAAATTCCAGCCACGACCTCAGTCGGCCGCATCGGCATCATCGCCAATAGGCATTCTGGCATAGGCGCAGTCTGTGTAGTTGGAGCGTATAGACAAACAGGCAGAGGGAAAGTGCATAGCTTATAACGGAAACGAACGGCAGCGTGAGGGTATACAGAACGAACGGATCCGGAGACATATCGTACCAGTACCAGCTCAACAAGTGTCAAGGAAAGAAGCGAAAAATGAAGAATGCAGAAAAAACGCATCCGAAAAGAACTAGGGAAATCCATCCACTTGTCGCTATCTTCTTCCCCTAGGTCCGCTACCTACAACGGCAGCGTGCTCTACAGTAACCGAGACCGAAAAATTATTGGAAATGGAACAAGAAGCAACTATAAGGCAAGTGCGCGGTGAATGCGTAGATGGACTGCCGACAAATTATGGGCGGGTGAGGGATGAAGTGGTTACGTGGAATGAGCGGGTGCGCAGCGATCGTCGCGAGCATCGAGGAGTCATAGGCGGACAGAATGAGCGTGCGCGTGTGGATGAGACGGGGCGTGACGAGAAGAAACAAGAAGGGACGAGACGATGGTGCATGAGACGTCGTTATACGCAGACGAACTTTGACTTGCGTTTCTGTAGCTCTTCCATCCGGCTGTCGAGCTGCTGTCGCGCCCTCTCCTTCGCCCTACGCTCCTCATCCAGCCGGTGCTCCAGTGACTGCTTTTCCTCGACGACGGACCGCCTTACAGACACGACTTCGCGCTTCGCCTCTGCGAGCTCACTCCGCAGAGAGTCGATCTGCTGGTTGAGCGAGTCTCGCTCCCTCGCAAGTTCGGTGGCCTGCATCCGCGCCTTGCGCACTAAGATAATACCACATTAGTCCCACATACTCCCGACGGGGAAAACAGGCTAGTGCTCCACTCACAATTCTTTTCCGAGTCACCAAGGGACGTCTCGAGAGTCGTAACGAGATCCATGTGGGCCTGCAGATCGCTCTCGCAATGCGTAAGCTGTTTATTGAGCGTCTTGATCATCGCTTCCTGCTCCTCGATCGTCCGCGTCTGCTCCTCGACCTGTGCGACGAGCTTTGGATCTGGCGCGTGCGCCTGTCCGTGAGCGACCGACGGCGTCACCGATGTCGCGGGTGAGTCCATCGGCATGATCTCCGAATCTCGCGAAGAAGTCGTCGACACTGGCGTCGAAGACGCGATTGAGGGATGGTTATGGTGCTCCGGCGCGCGCGGCAGCGGACCTGTCGGTGCGGGTGTAGGCGGCGGGGGCATGGGTGGTGCGGGAGCAGGTGGCGGTGGGATGGACGGCGGGGGCGTTGGCGGGGGAAGCTTCGAGCGGGAGTACGTCGACATTGAGCGTTCGTTGTGCGGACGCGAAATGACCGGCGACGAGAACGTCTCCTGCGTTGGCGATGGCACGCGCGCCAGCTGCGCCTGCAACTCCCGCATCGCCGACTCCTGCTTGACCTTCTCTTCCTGGATCTGGTCCTTCTCGTCCCGTATCTGCTGCAGCGTTCGCTGCGTCTCGGCAAGGACAGAGCGATGTTTCTCGAGCTCCTGCACGAGCGACTCGCGCTTCGACGCCTCGCGAATGAGCTCGCTCTGCTTATCCGTCACGTTACCGAGCTCTGCGCGGAGCGCCGCGACCTGCTGCGCAAGCTCTTCGCGTTCGTTATGCGCCTCGGATAGGTCCTGGTGCAAATTCGTGATCGTTTCCGCATGTCGGTTGAGCGTCTGCTCGTGCTGCATCCGGTCCTGCTCTCGCACGAGCGCATGTTCCTCGACCGCAACCTTGTATGATTCGACCTCGTTCCGCAACAGATCCCGGTCCTTGACGAGTATCTCGTGTTCCGTTGCGTGGGCCGCCTCGAGCTCCGCGATCGTTGCGGCCAACCGCGCCTTCTCCATCGCCGCCGCCGCCTCGCTTTGCCGTCGTGCCGCCTCGAGAGCGTCGCGATGTTCCGCTTGCTCGGCTACGAGGAGTGCATTGAGCTCCGCCATCGCTTTCTCGTGCTGAGCGCGCGCGACGGCGGACTTCTCGACGTATTCTCGAACAAGCTTCTCCCGCTCGGCCGCTACTTGTTCGCGCAGGGCATTGACGGCCACTTCGTGCTCGGCCTGTGCCGCCAGTGAGCGATCGGAATGACTTTGCACGAGCGCTGTGTGTTCCTCCTCTGCCTGAGCGCGCGCCTGCTTGACCGCTTCGTCACGAGTGGCGGCAATCTCGGTGAGTGCCTGCTCGTGCTGCGTTCGTATGCGGACGATTTCGTCGGTGTGCGCTCGCGCGAGCGTGTCGCGCTCCGCCTGAGCTTTCGAGATAGCTGCGTCGAGTGCCACTTGGTGCTCCGCCGCGACCCGCGTCACCTCGTCCTGGTGCGCCGATGCAACTTGATCGAGAACGGTCGCCTGCTGCTCCTTGACCGCAGCGAGCGCCGCCTCGGCCTCCTCGCGTGCCTTGGCAACGGACGTAGCGCCAGCCCTCTGCGCCTCCTCCGTCGCGGCCTTCAGCCGTGCCACCTCGGCGACGTGCTGCGCCTGCACGTTCGAGAGCTCCGTGGCATGCTCGGAACGCAGTTTGTTTGCCGCTGCCTCATGCTCCTCGACCGCAGCCGCGAACGTGCGCGCGTGTTCCTCTGTTGCACGGTTGAGGTCCTCCACGAAAGCAGCTTCGCGCCGAGCGATGGCCGCGGCGTGCTCCTCCTGGAGACTTCGTAGAGCCTGTGCTTGTGCCTCCTGGCTCTCCGAGAGCGAGCCGTCGCGCGAGATCTCGAGCATGCGCACCGCCGCGGCATGCTCGTCCTGCATCCGAGCCACGAGCGCCGCGTGCGTCTCACCTTCACGGCGTAGCGCCTCGGTGTGTTCCGTACGCAGCTTCGTGAGCCCATTGTAGAACTCCTCCTCGGTCCTTGCCGCCTCTTCGTCTTTCGCCGCTATCGCCTCGGCGTGAGTCTTGACAGCTTCTTCGTGCTCACGCTTCGCCTTTTCAAGCGCTGCGCTCGCCTCGCCAAGCTTGCGCTCTAGCTCCGTAGTATGTTCGGCCTGGAGCGCACTGAATGCTTCGGCGTGCTTCGTGCGCGCCTTTTCTAGCGCCGCGTCGGCATCGACGAGCTGCGCGCGAACGGTGGACAGCTCTGCGGCGTGCTCGTCCTTGAGGCGGGCGATGAGAGCATCGACTTCCTCTGCCCTCGCACGGAGCACCTCCTCGTGCTCGGCCCGAAGGTCACTGATCAGTTTGTCGTGTGCATCGACCGCAGCTGCGTGCTCCGCGCGCGCCTTCTCGAGCTCATCCTGCAGCTGAGCCTGGCGAACCTCGACCGCCTCGAGCTTCGCGATGTCCGCCTGGTGCTTGTTGCGAAGCGCCTCGAGCTCGTTGGACATGTTGAGCGCCTGGTTGCTGGAGAGCGCAGTCAACTCATCGTGCTGTCTGCGGAGCTGGGTGAGCTCGGATGTGAGTCCATCGACGATCTCGCGGTGCTGCGATTCCTTCTGTGCCATAGCACGCATGAGCTCGTTCAGTCGCTCGAGCTGTTCGTCGGGGTCCACGCTCGAAGTGCTGTCCGTGTGCGCGTGGCCGTTCGTGTGCGCGAATCCGTTCACATGCTCCATACCAGACTTGAGCCGCTCAAACTTGGCGACCGTCTGCGGCGACAAGAAGGGCGCAACGGCACCATTGCTCTCGACCGGGCTCTCGCTCAGCGCGGGCGTGCTCGTGGCTGGCGTGACCGACCCGCCGCTCTCCTTGAGCGCGCGCTCGAGCTGGCTGATCTCCGCTTCACGCTCGTGAAGCACGCTTTGCAGGCGCATGATCTCCTTCTCGAGGCTGGAGGTGGAGCGCTCGTGCGGACTTACTTGCAGGACAGGGAGCGTGATGGAGAGGTTCGGCCGATGCGACGGTGAGGAGCCGGGGGAACTATGGGACGAGAACGAAGTCTTTCGCGAGTGCGCCGAAGACAGCTCCTGCGAGAGCGATTGCGATTGCGACAGCGACCTATATGAACCCTCAGCAAGTCGCATCGTGAGCGCAATAAACAGCGACAAACCTCGAATGGAGTGATTCCGTCGAGGCCGCGTTCCGGAAAAAAAGTCGGCGTGAACCGTTGGCGGAGAGGGGGGCTTCGCGGCTCACGCGGCGTCGACCACCCGTCGGTGGGGCGACGCTCGGCAGGTCGGCAGGTAGGCGCTCGGGAGATTCGGCGATGGGAGGTGGGACGGAGCCAGAGATCTTGAGCTCCTGGACCTGCGCTGCGAGGTCGGAGATCTCGCGCAGCGCATCGCGATACTTGGCTGTGACGGAAGAGAGGTCTGCGAGGGTGGCCGTATGCGTCTGTTGGAGCGCGACGAGCTGACTCTCAAGCGCGAGCTCCTGCTCCTTCGGTGTATTCGCGCCAGACGACTGCGGGAGGGATGCGTCCGAGCCGTTCACCTTGGCCATGGCAAGCTTGGATAATCGCTTCTCCTCCGCCGCGATGTCGCTCGCCATTGAACCGAGTCGCTCGCGCGCCGCCGCCGCCTCGCGCCGCGTCGCTTCCCACTCCTCCATCTTTTGTTCGAGCGCACGAACGCGGGCCTCGCGCTCCTCGAGATCCGTTCGCCAGCTCTCGCCGTCGCGCTTGAAGTCCTCGAGGCGGCCCTGGAGAGAAACGACCTCAGAGCGGCGCCGGTCGCACTCCTGTTCGAGTTTCTCGACGGTCTGGCGCAACACGAGCACAGACTCGTCCGCCTTGGTGAGACGCGTCTCAAGGTCGGTGATGTAGGACGACGATTGGGATTCGGTGTCTTTGTACCGCGTGAGCTCGCGGCGCAAGTCGTTCATTGACTCGCTCGAGCTGGCGTGCGTCTCGTCGTAGCTCTTCAACTTCTCCTCTAGGTCATGTACATATGCCTGCGCACAGTCAGCCGAGGAGCGCCCCGAACATCAGAAACAGATCCGACATACCTCCGTGAGCGCTTCGCGCTCGGTCACTTTCGCCAGCCTCGAGCGCAGCTCCTCGACATACAGCTCCGTCGCCTCCTTACGCTCCGTCAGGGCGTTGAGCTCCTCCTCTTTCTCCTCCACGAGCTCATTCGTATGTCGGAGTGCGGCGTGGTTGAGCGCAAGCTCTGCTTCGAGACTCGAGATACTCTTCTCGTACTCCTCGATGACGGGGCCGACGATTTCTTCGTACTTGCTCATCCCCGGGATTGCGCCCGCGGTCGCCGAGCGGTGATGCTCGCCGGTCTCTTTCCGCAGGCGCGTGAGCTCCTCGTTGCGAGCAACATACTTCTCCCGGAGATCCTCATAGTTCTGCTTGAGCTCCTCCATGCTCTGTAGCAGCTTCTTCGCCGCGGCTGAGCCTTCGGGCGCCGACGCCGCCGCGGAGGCATTTGAAGATGCGACGACGCCGCCCTCCTTCATCGTCTTGAGCTCCTTCCGTAACCGCGTGACAGTCGCCTGTAGCCACTCGACGTCGTCCCAGCCCTCCTCTTTCTCATTGATTGTGGCTCGGTTCTTGATGTTACGTGCTCGGTTCGCGTACTTGAGTGTGTTGACCGTCTCCGGCGCGTTCCACTCCGCCGCGCTGACACACGCGATCATGAGCGTGTGGGCATTCCCGCCAAGCGAGTCTTGCAGGAGCCGGGTCAACTTCGAGTCGCGGTAAGGTACGTAGGACGCCGTATGCGACTTCGCGCGAGCGGGGTCACCAAGGGCAGAGATGACGTTGCCGAGAGCGAGAAGACCACTGTTAATGGAGATGCCTTCCTTAATGCGCTCGCCCGCTGCCGCAGTACGCTTGAGCTGATTGAACGGAAGGAAAAGATGGCATCAGCACGCTGGGAAGGACGCAGAGCCGCGTAGCACATAGGAACGGAGGAGATGGAGTAGACTTACGCGCTCGGAACCTGCGAGATCTACGAAGTGGAATTTGGATACGACCGTGACCCACTCGCCGTCGTCGTCCTTGCGTGGCGAATCGAGATGGTGGCCAAGCGAGCTCGCGGGACGCTGAGCCCCGCGCGCGAATGCAGAAGAAAAGCTGCTGGGCGTGCTTGGGCGACCATGGGTTGGAGAGGTGACGCGCGTCGGGGTGGTGAACATAGAGCCGGGACGCGCGAGGCGAGAGGGCGAGCGACCGCCAGGAGCTGGGGATGGGGAACGGGGAGGATTGCCCGAGCCGGTGTACTTGCGCTGGGTGAGGGTGAGGGAGAAGATGGCATGCGAGCGAGACGATTGGGCGTTCATGTCGGTTTCATTCGTCCGGCGGATGGACGTCCCCTGGCGAAGGAGCCTGGGGAGACATCGTCAGCATGCACGCAAAGGGAGCGGGCGGCCCGTGATCGCCTAAGGTACGTGCCAGGCTCACACGGCACGCATACATGTATACCAGGCGCATATACGGCCTCAAGAACAGCTCGGATGCCCCAGCGTAAGTAGCCGCTGTGGGCATCAACGATTGCATAGGAGGTGGAGAAAGCTGCCGCGGAGCGTGCGAGCCAGAACGCACGTTCGGACGGGCAGCTCGGGCACCCGCGAAGGCAACGACGGTAGCGAAGCGGAACTCACTGCATGACCTCTGAGGGATTCTTGACGGACACCTCGCGCAAACCACCCCAGAGGATGGATCCGTCCTTGTTCTCGCGGATTTGGACCTCTGAATGGCCGCCGTCGCTGAGGAGGTCGATGAGGTCCTCGTTGTAAATCTCGATGAAGGACCCCTTGAGAGAGAAGTTCCACGAGGGGCCGCGCTCATCCTTGAGCTGGCGAGCGCGGTGGAATATGGTGGAGACGGCACGGGGAATGATGCCCATGCCGTTGGACGGGTCGGACGGGTTGGCGTCGAGGTCGATGCCAGTCATGGTGAATGTCTTTCCGGAACTGGTCTGGCCGTAGGCGAGGATAGTGCAGTTGAAGCCCTCAAGGAAGCGAGATATGAGGGGCTGGGCGGTGGAGGTGAAGAGAGCATGCTGGGAGGTATCGGGCGGGTGGACCTGGTCGAAGGTGAACTGCTGCTTCTTAACCTGGGCGGCGGCATTGGAGGCAGAAGGAGAGGGTGCGGATGCGTTTGGGTTAGAAGGAGTGGAAGAAACGGGGTCGACTTGGACGGAAGTGTTGGAGAAGGCGTGAATGACGGTGCGCTGGAAACGAGCGGGGATGGAAATGGCGTCCTGGGCGGTCGGCGGTCGGATGCGGACAGCTGAGCAACAGTCAGACCGGAACCAAAAGAGACGTGTCTGAATTCGCACTGACCTACTTGGACCGACGTCGCCGCCGGGGAAGACGACGAGGGCGCCATGGTCGAAGGACGCGACGGTCCGGACAGACTGAAGGGAAAGGAGAGAGTTCGGGGCCGGTTGCCTTTCGCTGCTGTGAGCGCTGTCGCCCGTCTGATGGCAGGTCGTCAACTCCGATCACGCGTCCACACCGACGCCGCTTCCAAATACAATCTATCCCTTCATCCGTCCTAGTAAGTGCAACGGGCAGTCCATCTATTAGGGTAGGTTCAGTACTTCTATGAGATACAGTATCGGTCTCGCCTTGCTTGTAACCTAGCACCTCTCAGCACTCTCGTGCCAACCCTCTCCCATCTACAACCATGACCACCTCCGTCCCCAGCCCCGTAAACACAGAGCCATCCGACTGGGCCTACGTCAACGAGGGCCGCGCCGCTATCGTCTTCTCTTACCACGGCCCGTCCGACCCGCTCTTCAATCGCAAAGTTCTCAGGTTTCGTAAATCTACTAGCTCTCACCCGTCTACCATCGAGCCCGATGCTGATCAGCCCGACGACCCCATCATCTCCTTCCAGCAGGTTGTCCTGGCCCGCCTGATCGACTCCCAGTACCTCATCAATCTCGACGTCGTCGCCCTCGACCCCGGCTGGCTGTCTGCTTTCGCCGCACACCACGATTCATTGCGCCCCAGAGAGCATAGGGCCGTTTCTCGTATTGATCTCACCTATCGGAAGGCCGTCCTAGCTGACGACCTCGTCGGTCCCTTTGCCTGTGCCATCGAAATTAAGGCAAGCGGTTCCTGTTAACCTGGACCACCGTTCTGATCCCTGCTCCTTCTGTGATCATTCTTGCGAGACGCGTGTCTCATTTGTCCCATCGCTCAACGGCGCCCGTTGATTTTGGTTGCTCCGTCGACTTGTCTGCGATAACGCCAATCGCACGCGCACGCCCGACGCACGGCCCTATCCTCGCGCACACTGAGACCGTTCGCGGCCGCTCTTTCGCGCGTGCTCAGACATCTACCATCGCTGCGTCTTTAGCAGCGGCGCTTCCCTGTTCTTCTGCTTTGCCTCCGTCTACGCCTCTCGATTGCTGACGTCCGACCATCGCAGCCGAAGTGGGGTTTCCTGCCCTCCCCGACGCATCTGTCTCCCAAGACAGCTGAGATCAAAACGCGGACCTGCCGCACTTGTATGCACGACTACCTCCGCCGGACTCAGTCCTCCGTCACGAGCTCACCTCCCATCGCGTACTGCGCCCTGGACCTCTTCGCGCGTGACCCCGCTCGCGTTCGGCGCGCCGTAGGCGGCCTGTGGGATACCTGGATCGCTAGCGCCGGTCACGGGAACAAGCTGCGCGTCTTCGCGCGTGGCACGGCGCTGAGCCCTGACGATGTGAGTCCTTTTCGCGTGGACGGCCCGTGATTCCCCCCGCGCTGAACCCGTTCGCCCTTTCTAGCACACAGCGGTTGCCGCCTGCGTGGCGAATGTGCTTGGAACAGCGCCCAACGCGTCATTGGACGATATCCGCGCGCCATTCTGTGAGACAGTCGCGCACACGCTCCTCGATACCGCCGTCCTACCGCACCTCGCCGAGCTCCAGCGCCAGCTCGATGTTCTCGATATCGAAGGTCTCGCCGCGTTGCGAGCGCGTACGCCCGAGCCAGACTTTCCCGAGCCGACTTTGGAGGATTGGCGAGCATTCCTCGATGACTTCCTCGCGTCGCATAGTATGCTCGACCACGAGCACCCGGATCCGGCCCGCTTTTTCTACTACGTGCGCGCGTTCATGCTATCCGCGACGCTCAAGGACTGCTCGCTCTTTGTTTGCCTCGCGGATCCTCCGATCATCAAGCTCGTCGACCTTGATCCTAAGAGCGTACGCAAATTCCAATACTGGAAGGAGATGGACGATGAGATTGTGTCCGCGTATGCGCAGGTGGACCCTGAGAAGCGCGCGGTATGTGTCGGCGGCTCGACGGGGTGCTAGGATGCAGAGGAAAGGCACGAAGGGTCGAGGCGGGACCTTTTGGTGATCCTGCAGGCTTTCGGATTCGACCTAGCGCACTGATCAGTCAGGAATGACGATCATTCTCGGCATTTTGACGGTCGTAGTTGCCCGCTCGCGTCACCAACTCAGGCACTCAGGGACGCTAGTCGCGGCGGCAACCGACAGGTGCTCTCCCGCCAACGCACCGGTCCTGCCCTCATTTATCGAAGTCCCAACACCCTCGATCGCCGCCAAAAAACTCTTCGCGGTTCCTAGCTACAGGCTCCATACCAATGATAGGTTTAGAATAGGGCATGCTGAGAAAGAAGAGAGGGATCTAAATAAATCGGCAGGCGAAAGCTGTCTTCGTTACGTAACTGACTCCTCCAGCAGGATGCTGTACAGCGCTGTCGTCATGCTTGACAAAGTCAAGGAATGCCGTTAAGCCCCTTGGCAATGTCAAACCTTGATATGCCATTCCCCGCGCTTCTCTCTGCCGTAAGCTAGCCGTAAGTAACAACGTGGTTCGCAACTTCGGACCGGCAGTGTTTCACATTTCCTTGACGATCCGCTTGACGAATGTCAGTCATTGGCACCGTCAAGGGGCCAAACCCAGGTCTTTGACCCAGGTTACCGGGGCCTGACTAGGGTCTATGGCAATGCTGGGATGACAGCAGATAAGAGGAAGGTACCGAGAATGGTAATGAGCGAGACACGGAAGATTTCAGACTCTAACAGAAGTACAGTGGTGTCCATGAAGGAAGGGTTGGAGAACAAATCGGATGTCAGTGAAGTCTACAGAGTGTCCGACCTTTAAATTGTTGCTAGACTCAAGCTCACTGAGTCACAAGGCGCGGCAGAGCACCGTCATCACTTGTCCACTCAAACGTTATTTGTCCGCCAAGGCACCCAAAATAATTCTTTCCTAGTGTGACCGCATCTATACAGGCTACAAAAAGCAGGGAAAGAGACCAAGTAGGCACCAGAACGGCGTAAATGCTGACAGTAAGAGGAGACTGTCGCACCTTGCGGCCCGGCAACTTCCGGGAAACCGAGGGGGGACACTGTCGCGATTTCCAGGTCACACTGGCCTCTCTTGCAGACCAATCGGTAGCCCTCTTCGACGGGAAT
This sequence comes from Vararia minispora EC-137, assembly GCA_022160365.1. Classification (NCBI taxonomy): domain Eukaryota; kingdom Fungi; phylum Basidiomycota; class Agaricomycetes; order Russulales; family Lachnocladiaceae; genus Vararia; species Vararia minispora. The sequence goes on from MU273535.1 coordinate 89,394, forward strand.
TGATTGTCGGCCACCAGAGAAGAGGGTCAGACGCGGCTCCCTAGTGAAGCTCGCAACGGAAACCAAGAAACCCTACCGTAATGTATGACTTGAATACACCGGTTCATTCGGCCCGGTGTGCGGGGTAGCACTAGCGTGGGGTAACTTACCGTGCAAGCTCCGGCTCAAGTTGGACGCGCTCTTTCAAACGTCTTCCTCACCTTCACCGGTAACTTCCACGCACGATGTCGCTTCTCGTGTCCCTCATGAACGCCTCAAAGCGCCTTCCTATAGCGCCGCTCGTGCAGCGCCGCTATGCATCTTTCTACAACGCAGACATCGCGGGGCTCACCGATGAGCAAGCCGAGGTGTGTCGCTCCGCCTTCGCGCGCAGAAAGGAACAGGCCCAATCATCTCCGCGCGCCGTAGTTTAGGAACGCCGTGGTTGAGTTCGCTCAGCGCGAAGTAGCCCCGCGCGCGGCAGAGGTTGACCGTACGAACGAATCGCCCATGGTATGTGCACCGCCCGCGTCGGCCAGCTCGGTCGTCAACTGGTTTTCCCGCGCACAGGACCTCTGGCCGAAGCTTGGCGACATGGGGCTGCTAGGTGTCACCGTGGCGCCTGAATATGGCGGCCTGGGCGAGGGATACTTCGCGCACCTGCTCGCTATGGAAGAGCTTTCGCGCGCGTCGGGCTCCGTGGCGCTCTCGTATGGTGCACACTCGAATCTATGCGTGAACCAGATACACAGGCACGGAACAGCTGCGCAGAAGGAGAAGTATCTCCCGGAACTTGTTAAGGGGACGAAGGTCGGTGCACTTGCTATGAGCGAGCCTGGTGCGGGCAGCGACGTAGTAAGCATGACGTTACGCGCGGACAAGATCGACGGTGGCTGGCGCTTAAATGGGAACAAGTTTTGGTGCGTAGCGAGCGCTGACAAGCTATGTGTTTGCATATACATTGAGTGCCAAACCAGGATTACAAATGGCCCCGTTGCGTCTACTCTCGTCGTCTATGCAAAGACGGCACCGGACCGGGGCTCGAAGGGCATCACTGCCTTTATCATAGAGAGCACGTTCCCCGGCTTTTCGACGCACCAGAAGTTAGACAAGATCGGTATGCGAGGGAGCGACACCTGTGAGCTCGTGTTCGAGAACTGCGAGGTGCCCGATGGTGTGTCTGACCGTACCCTCCTCGGGTGCGCTGCGGGCAGCTGATGCCTGCGTATTTTCGCGCGCGCGCTCGCTCAGAGAATGTCCTTGGTGCGGTCAACAAGGGTGCAGCGGTGCTCATGTCTGGGCTTGATCTGGAACGTCTGGTTTTGAGTGGAGGTCCACTAGGGTGCGTCCGCACGGGCGGACCGGTGCGACCTTTGCGCCGTACCGTATTCGCGTCGCACCTGCCTATGCAACGGTTCTGAGAGAAAAGGGTTTTCGCCTAGGTTGATGCAAGCTGCGTTTGACTGCGCGGTGGAATACGTTCACGAGCGGAAGCAGTTTGGTCGGCCTGTGGGCTCATTTCAGCTAATGCAAGGTGCGTGCGTCGCACAGAGGTGACAATGCGGACCGACGAGACATCGCACCTTGGCAGGGAAGATAGCAGACATGTACACCAAGCTGAATGCCAGTCGCGCATACGTGTATGCGGTGGCCAAGGCCTGCGACCGTGAACAGATTAGCAGAAAGGTACGGAGGCATATTTAATTTCACCATGCGGACTCCTGAGCTAGAACAATTCATGCGTGCTCACTTTAGGACTGTGCTGGCGCGATTCTTTATTCTACGGAGAAAGCCATCGAAGTTGCGATGGAAGGCATGCAGTGCCTAGGTGGAAATGGCTATATCAATGGTAAGCTGCTCGATTTGCCTCGTGTTCTCGATGCCGTTATGTGCTGTGCTCCGATACAGATTATCCTATGGGTCGATTCCTGCGCGATTCGCGCCTATACGCCGTCGGTGCCGGCACGCAGGAGATCAGGAGGATGTTGATCGGCCGAGAATTCAATCAGGAGTTTAGGACTACCGTCTAGCCGCGAACAGGGCCGCACTATCCTCAGACCTTTTTGAGCTATGAAACCCCTCACGATGTGTGCAGGAGAAGGGACGTTGGATATGTGGAATGCTTCCGCAAGCGGGTTTCACAATGTGACACCACGGATTTAGCTCGCACGGAAACTCGCAGGCCACAAGAGTTTATGTACGGCCTTGGACTCGCCAAATGCTGCCAGAGCTCAGGGTTAGGAGGAACAGAGTAGGTGCGCTCGAACGCTTGAGCTGCTCGGACGACGAAGAAGTCTACCGAAGCCAGCACGCCACACCCGCGCAGCAGTTATCGTGGCTTTTGCCTTTCTCGTCGTCCTCGAGCGAACGTCGGAATGTTCGACGCACTCTGCACGCGTGCGTGCCGGTCTTCCGGACGAGGTTTCAGCACGGCCATAAGGCCTGTGCATCCGCCGAGTCCTGGAGACATCATGGCGCCCGGCAGCTGCGGCGAATAATTTCATCGATGACAGGATTTGACCCTTGGACCTGTATCTGCTTCCGGTAGGCGGCCGTTGAAAGCACCTCATCCTATCCGCCTCTGTGCCAGCTACACGCAGCTGTGCGCCGGTGTTGGTGGGGGCTTGAGTGGGCGAGCTGGCTGTGGGGCCATTGGCGTCCACGAAGATGAATGTGGCATTCATACCGTATTGGGACCAAAAGTGCTGTAAACTCGAAGGTCTCACCTGGCTTAATCTCGATCACGTACGAAACTACGAGAATCTAAGGTCACATCTTAAGACCACGCTGGCCCGCTCCCTGCAGCTTGGCCTGATCAGAGCCAGATCTCGATACCGCCGCCGAAGACACGTTAGTTCGAAGGTAACAGGCGCCTCTTGCAGTGCCACGCCGCCCTTCGCTACCTGACAATTTTCATCAATGTTTCCTCCGTGCGTAGTGCTATGTTAACGAGACTTGACCTGCGCGTACGCGACGACGGAAGCAAAGAGGTTGCGCAGTGACAGTTTGAGCTTGTGCTCCTCGATCTGGCTTCAACGCGCCTTAGAGTTGCCAATTACAGGATTACCAAATGCCGACTCGGACAGATTTCCCTCCAAAAGTCGCCATTGTTAAGCTGGCGTACGAACACATATATATCCGGGTAAGAACAGCGGACCCCAGCCGATGCCCGACCTCCTCCTCCAGGTCTTCCCCACAGCTATCCATCGGGACTCGCTTGGCTGTCCCCAAGGCACGTATCTTTGCAGGGACCTCTCCTTACCCCCATCCTACGGAATTCCTGAATCCATCCTCATCTCTGACTCCACTCTATTTGCCATGGATCCTTCCCGTTTTCCCTCGAACGACGAGCAGCATCTCTCACATTCGTCACTCGGATATGGTTATCCGCAGTCCACACTTTCCAGGCCAAGCTTACCTCGCCGCCACGCCCCGCAGGACGATCAATTCTATGATCAGGTCTATCTGCAGCTACCTCCCGCGCATGACCGACAGTGGGCACTGTCGTCTAGTGCACACGCATCCCCACACCCTCACAGCGCGGCTGCTTGGTCGGCGATGTCCGCGAGTGTGCCTTCGATATCCTCTCATGCACACCACCACGTGCATTCGCACGGCTCATCCAACCTACCGGACCTTCACCCCCAATCTTCATCGATCCATTCTGCTCCCAGCCCGGTCAGCACTGAGCGCGTCTGCCCGCCGCTCCGTCAGCGCGCCCAAAGGACCGGCCAGGCTTGCGAGAACTGCAGAGGCCGTAAAACAAAGGTGCGCGATCGCCCACATCGATCGCGATCGTCGGTGCTCACGAGCGGATCTTTCCATATGCAGTGCTCTGGCACTCGGCCGGTTTGTGAGCGGTGCGCCACACGCGGCCTGCCTTGTCGGTATCCCGAAAGCAAGGCGCAGGCTCGTCGCCGCGAAGCGGCGGTGAACGACGCGCCAGCGGCGTCTACGACGCCAACCGCCTCTGCCTCAGCGCCAAACCTGAGCCCAAATCACGATGTGCGTACAAGCCCCCGCCCGACCGCCACCTCTGAGCCCGCAACGGCCATGGATACGGGCAGCGCCTTAGCCGCATCCTCATATCTATCGCCACCTCTTTCAATCCTGAGCCCAACCCAAAACGCGATACGCTATCATTACACATCCTCGACATCGAGCTTGTCTTCTCCACTGGAGAGCAGCGATAGTACCGGCACGTCCGTCTCTGGCTCTCATTGGTCCAGTCAAATGCTGGGGTATAACTCGCCGGTCAGCGCGGACGAGATCAGTCCTAGGTGAGTTTTGGTGCAGTTGTAACCGCGTGCTTGCACGTCAGGGCTTGTCTGATCCGCTTCTTCACAGCGGAGATTCCAACTCTTCGTTCGATAATTTCTCGTATCTCGCCGCGGGCCACACGTCAGAACGTTCGTCGCTCTCATCGCCTCACGATCAGTCGCCGTCGCCCCAAGGCAGTGTGTGCAATTTGCCCGTCGATGCGCAGCAACCGTCGACGCGTGCTAGCTCTCTGATGCCATACGCCCATGGCCAAGACCGGGTCGAGCATGACGGCAGCAACTATTCGCAGGCCCTGTGGTCGGGAGACAAAGACAGTCGGCGGACCGGTACGCCCCTTTCGGACAACATGCAGTGGCACATGCTACCCAGCAGCGGACAATTTGGGAACATCGACGGCGATGCGAACGGATTTTGACAGCGAACGTGCATGAACGAACAAGCTCTAAATGCTATCATTCAGACCTCTATCTGGCGCCGGATCGTGACGTTTCTGTATCCTTGCGTTAAACCTGCCTGGACCCCTGTAGCTGTAGACCGCCACTCTACTACCTTAATTCTCCGCCACTAGAGACGCTTCGTTCGGTACAATATTTCCACGCCCTCTTATTAATTCTAGCTTGACGCTAAATGTCCCAATGTACCTATATATCCCTGCAAGCTGTGACACAATTTCATTCTCTGACTTCTGGCCACGATTTTCGATGCCGAAGTCAATAAACTCTCGGACCTAGGTATGCGTCAGACGCCGAAGGTTAAGGCGTACTGTAGCTCTTGCTGTAGCTTGACGGATCTTAGAACGTTAAACCCGCGCCCGAGGTTATGTCACCTGGAACAGGGTTTGCGATGATGATTGGTATTGCCGACAAATGGACGGATGATTTTTGTACAATTTTCCTGGATGCTCTAAGTCAGTAATACGGTGTAATAATATTCCCCGGCCACAGGAGTGAGTGCCAATCATGACGCTCGAGGGCGCACGAAGCGGTGTTGCGCTCTCCTATTCGAGCTCCGATAATCGGTCGAGCATTTTGCGTTCCGGAGAAACGAGTTTAACATGTGCGCGAACGGTCCAGTAGCAGCGGGGTAGTGACGAGCAGGAGATCATGCCACTACTAGTACTGGATGGCGATGGCACCGACGAGCGTCGTCGGCCGGCGTCTTCCGGATCTTAGGATCGATTGGGGCAACGAAACAGACGGCCACGTCGCATCGCCTTGTCCTCTATTTGCATCCCTCTTCAGCCCCTACGACCATGTCCAGCGCACCCAGCAAGCCTCTCTTCCTCACCGAGCCCAAGACCGTTGCCGTACGTCTCGGCGTGTCTCTCATATCTAATCGCGATATGAAGCTGATTGCCGCCGCGGCTGCTGTATGCAGATCGTCGGCTGCCCGTTCAGGTGCGTCATTTTCTCATTGTACCTCAAGAACACAAACACCTACGGCTCCCCTCTTGCACATCACTAGTGGTGGCCAAGTAAGCCAGCCTGCGCGTCTTGCGTCGCGCCGTGCTAACGCTTCTCATAGCCGCGTCCCGGTGTCGATCGCGGTCCGATCCACTTGGTCGACGCGGGTCTCTGCGATCAGCTGAAAGAGCTTGGCTGGGAGGTCAAGTTCGATGACCACCACCAGTTTGAAGACATTTCTGCCGCCTCCGATCCTCCTCTCGGCAAGCTTAAGAACCCGAGGCTCGTGTCGAAGGTGACAGAGGCGGTTGCAAAGACTGTTGGTGCACATGCGCGCGACGGGCAGCTTCCCCTGACCCTTGGCGGAGATCACTCGCTCGCCATGGGCACTATAGCCGGCACGCTATCGTACGTGTACATAAATTCCACTATTGCCTGTGCTCATTTTAGCAATTAGTGCTCATCCGGACGCGTGCGTCATCTGGGTCGACGCGCACGCAGACATCAACACGCCAGAGACAACCGGGTCTGGTCCGTGTGGTGTCTTGGTTACAATTCAGAATACTGAGAATCGCGCTCAGGAAACATCCATGGCATGCCTTTGTCATTCATCTGTTCATTGGTCGACTCCTCTTCTCTTGGCGGGACAATCAACGGCGAGCCGACACCCTTTGCCTGGCTGGACAAGGTGCACCTCGAGCCCGGCCGGCTTGCGTATATCGGCCTGCGCGACGTCGACGCAGGAGAAAAGGAGATCTTGCGCAAGCACAAGATCCCGGCGTTCTCCATGCACGAGGTTGATCGCTATGGCATCGGACAGATCGTTGAGATGGCTCTCGATCGCATTAACCCCGGCCGCGATAAGCCCGTGCATCTAAGCTTCGACGTGGATGCGCTCGACCCGACTGTTGCTCCCAGCACTGGCACACCGGTGCGAGGCGGGTTGACTTTTAGGGAGGGCCATTATATCTGTGAGCGGCTTTGGGAGACAGGGTTGCTCGTGGCGGTGGACATTATGGTGCGAGATATTTTTGCTGTATTGCTCGCATCTATCCTCATCGATTGGATACAGGAGGTGAACCCTTCCCTCGAAGACGAGGCAAGTGTGGAGCAGACAGTCGCAGTCGGCTGTTCGTTGGTCCGGGCTGCGCTCGGTGAGCATACCCTTCTCCGTGCTGGGTTCCGACTCGAGGCCGATGCCGCATATTCTTTCAGGCGAGACGCTGCTCTGAGCGACTGCGCAGGACATGCGCAACAAGCGCCTGAGACCGCGTCCTGAATCCGTCATGGGGAAGGGGTCGACCGGGATGGCTGTGAAAATGGAGCTGGATTCTGGATGGCAGCTCAGCACCTATCGTAATAATAGAGCATCCACTCCGGATTGAGCGTCCTAATAATAGGCCCGTCGCGAGGCAGTGCCCCACAATCTCAGGGCGCGTCGCATGCCCGTGAAGGTGCGTGAGCTCGAGACAAGGGGATCTCGAGAGGGTACGTGCTCACCAAGGGCGGAGGGGTTTGAGAAGGAAGTGCTATTCGTCGATGGTACTACGTACTGGATGGGCGGGCGAGCGCGGCAAGGCGAGCGAGCTGGAACGGGAGTACCCCAGACCAGTGCTGAGGAACTTGAACGCATGGCCGCATCACCAGCGTGATCCATCCACCAACTGCCTATATACTGAGTTGGCCTGCCGTCCATCGAGCGTCATTTCTCTTTTTTCAATCTCCCCAGTCCCTGCAAGCCGCCAAGAACGCTGAGAATGCCGTCCCGACTCTCGACGCCGTCCGGTAGCGCCGTCCCGTCGCGGGCCGCTACGCCTCTTGGCCACTTCAAGGACGTGGTGCGGCCTGCTCTTGCTCCGACTAGCCCGATCCTTCTCATCTCATCTTGTCGGCCCACCATTCCCACAGGTTCTCGAAGCATGGAAGCACTTCAGGAACGAAGAGGACAGCGAAGGTATCGTGTCCTTAATCTCACACAGCGCTTCTTCGCTGAGCTCGTTTACTTCACTTCAACAGCGCACCGTGTATGCACCGCCGTCGCCAGCGCGGCATTGTTCTCGTTGGCTGCCTCAGATGCCTGACTGTATCACGATAGATCTTCCGCGAGGCTGCTGGACACAAGCCCAAGGGCACCGCCGTCCTTCCCCAGACTGTCAATCCTGTGCGTTATCGTGCGACGATGCAATGCCCCCTTCGCTGACACGCGTCGCGACGTCAGGACGAGGAAACCGTTCCTGGCATCTTTCACCCAGGCTCGACAGGCGTGATCTACTGCTCTGACCGTGCGATCGCCAACGGTTTCAGTTATGCCAACTCGCACGAGTGGGCTAACCTGGGCCAAGGTGTGCTGTGATACTGAAGGATCCTCCCGTCAGTCTTTAACAGGGGGCGATCTAGGTGCGCCGGAGGTGGGCGATATTCCAAATTCCGCACCTCGTCCGACCAAGATCGAGTATCCCGTCGATGCCCTCGAATACGCGCCGACTACCGGTGTGAAGGGTGAGCACGTTTGTTACTTTCGGCGGTTTGCGTCCCTCATGCAGCCTAGATTTACGGGTTGCGGTCGCCAACCTCTACAACGAGACTTACCGTAAGGGCAAGGCCTCTCAATACACACATGAGAACGTTTGCATTGTTCCGGGCGGTCGCGCTGGTCTTTCGCGAGTCGCTGCTGTCATTGGCGATGTGTACACAGTGAGTTCACCCTGCTGTTCTGTTCTGGTCCGCCCTCACGCATTGTGCCTGCCGTCAGTCATATCAGATTCCCGACTATACTGCCTATGACCAGATGTTATCTGCGTTCAAGCGCCTTGTTCCCGTTCCCACTGCGTAAGTCATCTCTGTCCGTCCGACACGCAAACGTCAGGCTGACTGTTCGATAGTTTGGATGAGTCTGTGCGTAGGAATGATCGATATATGCGCGTGCCTTGCTCATCTTTCGGTAGAACCGTTACAAGCTCGACGTCAACCAGATCCGGGTTAGTGGCTCTTTCGTATACCAGGGATTCGTTGCTTACGGTCGCCAAAGAGAGATATTCAGACTCAGGGTCGGTAGTTTGGGCTTTATACTCGAGTCGTCTCCTGCTCTCTAACACGTCCGTTGAACCTAGGGCTCGCTGTTATTCTCGCATCGAACCCCAGAAATCCGACGGGCCAGGTTATCAAGTGAGCGGTCTGTTCTTTCTGCTGGCTGACGTTCTCTATGTGGACCTAGCTATCAGAGTCTGTAGAATATGTACTGACCAGATATATCCCCCAGGGGAAAGGAGCTCGAAGAAGTCGTAAACCTTAGCCGTGAACACTCCACCACCGTTATCCTCGACGAGGTACGATTAATTCTGACCAAATGCATAAGTGTTTAAGCTAATAGGTCGGTCAGTTCTATTCATGGTATATTTATCACGAAAAGGAGAAGGATATCGGCAAATCCATCTCTGCTGCAGAGTATATCGAAGATGTCGACAAGGAAGCAGTCGTCATCGTCGATGGTCTTACTAAGGCTAGTCTTCGATGTGTATGTATTGCTTTCAATGGTCTTCATGTTCTTTCGCAGAATTGGCGCCTCCCTGGTTGGCGTGTCTGCTGGGTTATTGGCCCTAAGAACCTGATCACGGCTCTCTCACAGTCTGGCATGTCCAAACTCTGTTCAGACGCGTCCCTGCACTTATACAATTGATTCTAGGCTCCTTCCTGGACGGTGGCGCAAACCACCCGTAAGTGTTTCCGACTGGCCGTTGACATCGATCTGCTGACGCTCTTCTCGCATCAGGCTGCAGCTCGCGGCGATTCCGCTTCTCGACCCAGCCCACGTCCAGGTCGAGAAGGTCGCCCTTCAGAAGCACTTCAAGATGAAGCGCGACCATGTCCTCAAGCGTCTGAAGCAGCTCGGTCTCGAGTGCACTGTGCCGCCCATTAGCACATTCTACATCTGGCTCAATTTGGTGAAGCTGCCTGCCCCTCTTAACAATGGTCTTGTAAGTGCCATATTGTTCCGTGCCACCTGCAGCGCTAATACCGTCATTGACAGACGTTCTTTGAGGAGTTGCTCAAGGAGAAGACAATCGTGATTCCGGTGCGCGAGTGGAGTGATACAGTTGACTAACAACGGCTAATCGCATCCTATCCGCTATACAGGGCATCTTCTTCGACATCAATCCCGCTCACCGCCGTAACCTCTTCCACTCGATTTGCCACCACTTCGTTCGCCTGTCTTTCGGCCCACCGCTCGAGGACCTTGACAAGGGTCTGTCCAATTTCCCGCCTTGGCGCGGGATATTTGTCTGACGCTCACTGGCGCAGGTCTGGATGCCATTGCCCGTGTGCTCAAGCGTGCCAAGTCCAGCGGTCTCAAGGACATCGGACACGGGTACAAGAAGAGTCTCGATGGAACCTCGGATGAGTTAGGAATGCGGGGAAGCGGCATCGCTGTGTAATGTCCGGCAAGAGGACAAACTTAGTCCGGCTTTGCATGACATTGTACTGGTTTCTGGAAGCAAAGAAGGCTTGCAAAGTCAGAAGAAAACATTGCGTACTAGATTATTGCAGTCACGTACCATCATGTATACACGTACGATAGCCCTTATTTAACAGTAGAAGCAACTGCCCATCGCTCACTGCTCAGTAAGTTGCAGTGTCTAAGTTGCCCCTGTAAACCCAAGCTGGTGGACGATGCCGGCTGTGTCCGGACCGACGGGCGAGGCAGGAAGGTAGGACAGTCCGCGCCACCCTGATCACGCCTTTTACCTCAACGACCGCCACAACGACGTTTGCAGTAGTCGACTGCTAGTCCTCTGCATTGCGAGCAGCTGACCATGGCACCTCCCGAAGTATACAATATCTCCCAATCGCCCGTTACCAGTCATGCTTTCAACGGGGATCGCTCGCGTGAGTAATGGACTTTTGCTGCTACTTCGGCGTCCTCACGTAGCGAGCAGAGGTTGCCGTCAGCTTGAACTCGAACGAAGTTCAAATCATGCAGCGCGCCGGTCGTGAGTGGAAACCTGTGGAGACGCTCTCGGAGGTCTGTGCACCGCATACTGCCTGCATTCCACGAGCTCGAACGACGTGTGCAACCTATTCTGTAGCATGACAAGATCGTCACGTCCATTGACTGGGCGCCGAATTCAAATCGCATCGTCACCGCTTCGCAGGATCGCAATGCCTATGTCTGGCAGCAGACACCTGACCCGCTCACCGGCCGTACAATCTGGAAACCAACCCTTGTGCTCTTGCGTATCAACCGCGCTGCTACCTTTGTGCGCTGGAGCCCTAACGAGGACAAATTTGCTGTTGCTAGCGGTGCTCGGTGCGTCGTCTCCCTTTCTTTCCCTGGTCGTGCTGATCGGGCTGCCCAGTGCAATTGCGGTTTGTTCCTTCGACCCCGACAACGACTGGTGGGTTTCTCGCCTGCTGAAGAAGCCAATTCGTTCCACTGTGTTGTCGCTTGACTGGCACCCAAACAATGTCCTCCTCGCCGCCGGTAGTGCCGACATGAAGGCCCGTGTCTTCTCGGCTTACATTAAGGATGTGGATAAACGGTGCGCCTTCCCTCAAACCCATTCCAACTCCTGACCGATCCTTCGCAGCCCCGCCCCGTCCGTTTGGGGCGAGAAGTTGCCTTTCAACACGATCTGTGGAGAGTACGGCAGCCCTGCGGGCGGTTGGGTCCATGCTGTCGGATTTTCCCCTTCTGGCGATGCGCTTGCGTTTGCTTGTACGTCCGTCCCTCTTCATTCAATTTGCGCAACCACGTTTCGACGTTTGTGATGAGCCCAAAATCATACTTCAAGCTCAACAGTCTAATGAACATGTTCATCTGCTGATCCTATTCTACCATCCTGACTTGTCTTTGTTCCCTTCCAACTATTGAATCTCATGCTGACCAAGCCGCACAGGTCACGATAGCACCATCAGTATTGTCTACCCTGGTGGCCCGGCGATTTTCACTATACGTGTCTCGTTGCCCTATGTGACTCTTACATGGACGTCCGAGGATGCTATTGTTGCCGCCGGCCACGATTGTCAGCCAACCCTCCTTCAAGGTTCGCCGGGAGGTTGGCAGGCAGTTGGCTCTCTCGATGAAGGATCGGGCGGTGCTAAGGGCAGCGCAGGCGCTTCGCGCGTTGGCACGCCCGGCCGACTCAACAGCGCCGCGTTCAACACGTTCCGGAACGCGGCAGACCGCGGACTTGCGAGCCCAGGCGGCGCTGGAGCGGAGGGTGGTGACACGGAGCTGTTCACAGTTCACCAGAACACAATCACGAGCGTGCGGCCGTACGATGGCGTGCCCGGCGCCGTGACGCGCGTCAGCACGAGTGGAGTGGATGGCAAGCTAGTCATTTGGGAGGTGAGTGCAATGGGGGCCCTCACAGGCAGGATAGGCGGGATGCGCCTTGGTTAGAGCATAGGAACGTGTAGGATACTATGAGTACAATACGGGGATGAATACAAGAGGGAGACTGCGCTCGAGCAATGCCGACAAGTAGTGGGCGGCCTATGTGCAATCGTGTTCAGTAGAGAAGCCCAAGGTAGTGAATTAGCTAGCCGTGCTGTCTAGAATACTGTCGGTCTGGACGCCCGACGCATCGAATGCATAATCCCGGTCACTAATTACAGCCCAAGCGGACGCCTTGAACTACGGGATCGCGAGATCGTTAAACGAAGGGCTTTGGATAATACTAGGTGACACACCAGGGTAAATACCAACCCCATCTTACGTTCTAGGATGCGTAGCTGCTTCAGCAAGAGTTCATCCGGCTTTTCACTCAGGCGACGCGTTTGGACAATGAGCTGCAGACGCACGATCAGCACGAGGGTCTCGAGGACGGGGACGAAGGTGCACGTCTTTGATGTGCTGGCTGAGTTTTGCGTACTCCCAAAGAACGTCGGCTTCGAAAGGTGTCAGGCTGGGATGATCATCATACGGATTGTGTTGAAAGACGTCCTGAGCGCTCATCTTGGCAGCGTGAGCAGGTCGAGGGCAGAGTTGAAAGGGGTCGCGGTCACGGGGCAACAGACACACGAGTGTTGACGCGTTGACGCGTTACGTCTATCAGAATCTTTGGCAGTTCACGTGTTGATGCAGAACCATTCGTACGTCCTGTAGCTACCGACCGAGTTCTATATTATTGACGTGTGTACGAAGTATCATAAGTCCTTCAAAGGCCTGATGAACTCGATGTCTATCCAGGGCTCCTCGTGCTCCTGTAAAATGCTATCCCCGCTCAGGATAGACTTCGTGAAAGGGGTCCTCCAGCAGGACGCGGCGTGTTCAATTCGTGCCAAGACGGTATTCTGCATCTTTCCTTCTTGCTCTTCAAGCAGATAAATAATTGGCCACCACCACGAACCCTCGGGCTGAATGATCAGTTTGACCCCGGGTGACCGCAGCTTTTCTCGTACGTCGGTAGGCGCACAGTCAAGGCGGAAACGTATGAGGAAGCGGCAATCCCATAAGAACTCGACGGCACTAGAAAGACCACTCCCATGCCTTCTAACACGCTCATCTGCTGCACGGAGCATGTCAGTCGCATCGATGGTCAGCTTCTCCGCTTCGTGCGTTTGGGGCGGGACACGACACGCAAGCCAGCCAAGGCGTTCACCGGAGGAAAGAGGTCGAGGCTCGGGATACTTGGTGTCGCGGAAATGCCTCAGATAGCCGTCTTGCTTGATGCGCATCGGCCGCCATATTACTTGTCCGCCTGCAGAGACAGGAACTTGCTGCTGGGGCTCAAGCTGGTCCCATGGTGTGAACACGCGAGAGACGAGGCTTCTAATGTTCTGGCCTCTCCGATGACCTTGAGCCTGGACCGAACCCCATGGCATGGGCGAGACATAGCGAAGGATGCACAAGATCATTGCACTTTGGATGAGAGGGTGTGTTGCATTGAGAAGGCGCCCCCCAGTCGCCAGCAGAAATGTGCCCGGTGGCGATTGGACTCGGTTCAGGTCGAGGTGCATAATAGCTACATAAAAGCTCAAAATTTTTTTTGAAGGGGCTCTCTTAGAGCAGTAGCCCATCACGCACCTTCGGCCTCGATCTCTTCCATTCGGGTGCTTATAAGTTGGACACTTCCGTATAGATCTAGTGAGTCACCGATAAAATCGTAGGGAATTGATGACACTGTCTTCGAAATAATGTTAGCTTCTTTCAGTTTCTGGAGGAACATATTTTCGGACTGCTTGAAGTCCGAATCCTGCTACGATAATTATGAAGAATTCGGTTGGTCCAACGGCATACGCACCACTTCACCAGGTTCCGGGTCATACGCTACAAGAGCATTCGAGGATCTTAGGTCTGCGATGGCCGTACGGATAGAGTTCCGCAAGGTAAGATCAGGCTGGAAGTTGGTCTCATCTACCACATATTCGAGGTTATGGAAATCGCAGGTAGCCAGTATCCTCTCCTAAACATAGATATTACGAAGGAGAGGAACGGTTTGGTGCGCATGAGCTTACTTTGGCTATTGGAAGTAAAGGCCGAATGACCCACTTACTCAAGCCTTCCGTGCCGAAGAACTGAAGATCGTGTCCATCGCCCATTCCCCAGCGCCGTATGTGCGCCATTCCCGCCAAACCGAACGGAGAGCTGCCCTTGGACCAGCGCATGACTGATGTCTCGACTTGGTCGTCTGCATGATGACCAAAGGCCACAATATCGACATCGGCGTCCCGCATGCCGTCGAACATACGGCGCTGGCGGGCTTGCCGAGCGATCAGCTCAATCGGCTCGCCTGCTTTTGGCTTAAGCGGGTACATGCCCTCGCCCCACGGAATGGGCAGAACATGCGACTCTGCGTGGAACTTGACGGCGTTTGCATGCGCGACCTCAGCCATTCTTCCGCTGGCTTCTTGAAAGCCGTGGTTGATATGGAAACTGTGGATGCACCGAGGGAAGGCGGGGTCTTTGCATATGGAAAAGAGTCTTGAGAGAAGGAAGAGGAGGCATGTCGAATCGGGCCCTGCAGAGTTCGCGACGCCTAAAGGGCTGGCGGATGAGCGGCCAAAGCGAGCGGAGTGTGCACGCGACACACCTATATTTCGTGTCCACCCTCCTGGCGGTTTACATACTCGGAAGATATGTTCGAACTCTTTCAGCGTTATGTGCTGGACTGCGACCATCAGGAGCAATGCCGGATTGCCGCCGTATGATCTCTCGGTTGGATGGTACCATCCGTCTCTAAAGGGGCCGCGGGCTTGGTTGTGCACGTTTCCCGGCGGTGCCGAACGGTCCGGACGCCTCGGCTTTTGCGGCCGCTCGAGCCACGTACTCACCGTGTTCGGCGGGCTAACCAGCGCCGGTCAACCAAGTCTTCGAAGGACTTGATCACGGTGGCCATGACCGAGGTCCAAGTCAGGGTCATTTGTCGACCACTTAACCGTACAACACTACTCAGAGTCGTTGTCTCTCGATGCGTCTCTCATTCGGCCTTGAACACCTGACCATGAAGACTAGTACTAGCGCACAACTCTACACACGGAGATGTCCATAACTCTGACGTACAAGTCACTTGCAGATCGGTGCCGCGGGTGGCCGTAGACTGGTCATGAGCTTCTGAATAGACCATTTATTACGTTCAACTCAGAACTCTCGCTATATTCCCGAGGTCGCCAGTAGGGCAAATTTCACGAGTGTTTCGTTCTTCCCCTGCTTTATCATGACCGTGGTCGATGTGCGCAGAGATGACGAGGAGACGCCTTTGCTCACTGAATCGCGCCTACGCCAGCCTACGCCTCTACCGTATCTGCAGATAGCGCTGCTGCTTCTCGCTCAGCTAACAGAGCCTATTACTTCGCAGAGCATCCTCCCGTACATTAATGAGGTATGTACTAAAATCACGTTTTCGGCACTGCCAGCTGATGTCCATTCCCCGCAGCTTATTAGCACTTTGGACATCATAGGGGGAGACGAGAAAAAGGTGGGATACTATGCGGGCCTAATCGTGCGTCTCACTCCCATAAAGACCTCTACGCTTCCTCATCGCTTCCCTAGTCGTCATTATACTTCGCCGCCGAAGCGGTGACAATACTGCAATGGGGAAGACTCTCCGACCGTATAGGTCGCAAACCTGTGCGACCCAATTCCTCTATTGCCTCGTAAGAACAGGACGGCTCACCATCTCTGCAAAGGTCTTATTGACTGGTCTCTTGGGAATGACGCTTTCAACCGTGTTGTTTGGTCTCTCAAGAACCTTTTGGACTCTGGTGATGAGCCGATCGCTCTGCGGAGCTCTCAACGGGAATATCGGTCCGCGCGCTGACCTCGAATAAACCGAACGAAGGCTCACGCATAACCAGGTGTGATGAAAAGCGCGATGGGCGAGCTGACGGACGAAACGAACCGAGCCCAAGGTTTTGCGCTCATGCCAGTAATGTGGGCCCTGGGGGCAAGCTTAGGGTGCGTTTCGTTTGTCTCGTGGCTGGGGCCGAGTCTGATTATGTCGGTCGTGACTTAGACCCTTCGTTGGTGGCACTCTCTCGCGCCCTCATGATCACTTCCCTTCCATCTTTGCGGCCAAATTCTGGTCCGAGTTTCCTTATTTCCTCCCCTGCCTCGCCGGTGCTTCATTCACGCTCGCCGCGGCAATTTTTGTGGCCCTCTTCTTCAAAGAAGTGAGTCATACACTATCCTGTCTGATTTTGGCGTCTGACTATCTTGTTGTGGTGCCTGCACAGACTTTGCCTTCCCACATTGTTAACAAAGCACCCGGTGCAGCCGCCAACGACATTGCAACACACGGGCCGGTGCGCAAGCCTATACCGCTGCGCGCGCTCCTCACGCGGCCGGTGCTCATCTCCGTCGCGAACTACTGTATGCTCGCACTGCTTGACATCGCACTCGCTTGCATGGGTCCCGTTTTCTACAGCACGCCCGTCGAGGTACGTTTTCCCAGTCTCTGGCTTCTTTCTGCCCACCAATACTGAACGTGAAACGTAGCTTGGCGGCCTCGGCCTCTCGCCTGCTCAGATCGGGCTCTTCCTCGGTCTCTACGGCATCATCAACGGCACGCTTCAGCTCCTTACCCTCGCCCGCATCGTGCGCTTCATGGGCGCACGCCGCACGCTCTTCATCGCTATGGCCGCGTTCATACCCATCTTTCTCTGGTTCCCCTTCGCCAATGTTATCGCACGATCGGGCGGGACTATCGTGCCCTTCCTCGGCCTGCAGATACTCTTGATGTGTGTCATGGATATGGCATACGCGACAACGTTCATGTACGTGACTGCGTCCGCGCCCAGCCGGCGCTCGCTCGGCGGCGTCAACGGGCTCGCGCAGACGGTTGTGTCTGTCGTGCGTACGATCGGCCCCGCCGCGTCAACGTCGTTGTTCGCGCTCTCGCTTGAGCAGCGGCTGCTCGGTGGGCACCTCGTTTATGCTGTCCTTGTCGCATTCTCGATCGCATCTCTCGTGCTCGTCTGCATGCTACCCGCAGAGCCTTGGCATTCTGAGGAGGATGCGTGAGCCACTATGGGACGTGACTGCTCTGCGAGTATAACGCACTGTCTACGATTGACTTTATGGTGTATGGGATGGGATGGCCTACAACTACGCCCTGTGCACACCCTAGACACATACCACAGCCAGTAGAGCCGTGGAACAATACATCAATACGCATGTTCTCTTCAGCAGCCCACCTGCACCCACATGCGCTTCCAAGCTCGACACACATGTATAAATAAAACGCGCAATTTCATCCTCTTCATGCGGATCCACCGCATGGCACTAGCACTAAACGACTACAAGGGACGTACATAGAGGGATGTCGTCGTTCAGAAAGGGTGGAAAGGAGTAGGACTAATGAGTACATAGATAGACGGCTGAAGTGAGTATTCTGGGCGAACGGAACACAGTACAAATTGAGCAGCAATCCAGGTCCACGTCCGTTGACTGTCCCTGTCCGTAGAGGCATGCATCGGTGGCGGCGGGCGGATGGGAGCGTACAATGCTTCGTGTAGGGTATGGGAGGAGTTATAGCTACGGCTACGAGACGGGCGCCAAGGAGCAGACAGACAAATATGTAGAACAAAGGACGTACGAGCGAACAATGCGTTTGTTCGAGATGAGGTGGATAATCAAGAAAGGAAATTACGGAGGGGGCGCAGAATGGGGTAGTTGGGGCAGGCAAGCGAGGGCAGACATGATACGTTGCAGGTACTCGTACAGCGGGTTGACTAGGTTGGTCTTTGGACTTCACTCGAAGATACTATCTGGCAATGACGGACCGCAGCGCCTATAGGGCTCACCATATCTAAAGTGGCGATTTTAGTACTTGCTGAGTTCGTTCAAGCGCCTCAAGACGAGAAAGTGCCCATGTATGGCTGACCCGCGCCGGGGCTCGGGTTGCGCATGAGGCTCTGCATTGCCTGCGGGTTCATGAACGACGCCATCTGCATCATAGGGTTCATCTGAGCCATCTGCAACTGTGCCGCGTACGCCATGGTCGGATTCCCCATGAACTGCGGCGGAGAGGGCGAGCCCGGGAGCGACTTGGGATGTTCTTGGGCCTGCTGCTGGCCCTGCATCTTCTGCATCGATTGAAGCTGGTAGCAAGTGTATATCAGGGGCAATTGGTGGCACACGGGAGTGATGTACGTACCTCGTAATATGCGAAATCCTGGAGCAGCGTCGTGCGCGAGGGATGGGTGTGGAAGATGCGGAGCATTTCCTGACCCGCATCAGGGAGGAGCTCCTGCGTATCACGCGAGTTCGTGACGGGCTTCCGCTCCTGCGTGTTGCTAGCGCCGAAAGGAGGCAATACTCAGCGCCAGTATAACAACCGAAGGCACAAGGAACGCGCACTTCAGTCGGATATGACGCAGCTGGGCGTTCGGGATATCGCGAACGAATATCCACTTGACGCTGAAAACGCCCTTCCACTTATCAGACTGCCACACGGTGCTGCTGCGTGAATAGTCCACCTGGTGATTTGGGGATTCTGAGTTCAGCACGAGGCGAAGATATAGGAAGGGCAAATCGTACCGGTGTCGTCATCTCAGCCATGCCGCAGAAATGCCCACTGCGCCTTTGTCAGCCCGTGGCCACAAAAATGGGTTAAAAAGATGAACCTGGCGTTCACACTGAAGAATAGGTAAATCGGGCCCCTTCCCGCCGTCTCCTTGAATGCCTTGTCCAACCTCTTGTTTCCTGGGTCGGTCGAGCTCCAGATCTCGTGCTTAAGAGACTTGTGCACATCTTCCTCCGTATATGACTTGATGACGAAATACCGCGCCTGCGAGCATAACGGTCAGACGCGCGCACACAAACGAGGTGGACGACGTCATACTGACATAAGATGGGCGTGTGTCGAAGTTGGTCGGATTATAGCCCTTGGTCGCTATAAGCGTAGGGACATCCACGGGCGAGCTGAGCAGGTTCTGAACCTGTTGCGTGTAATCGACGGGCTGCTGGCCACCCATGTTGGCCAGGCCTCCTTGTTGGGCGAGAAACTGGGGCGGGATTGCAGGGACATTCGGCACGAACTGACCTTGCTTTTGAGAGGCATACGCGCCATGAAGGTTCGGCGTCGAGGTACGCTGCTGTAGGAGCCGGTCCTTATGATCCCACGTCCCGGAAGCGGAGAAGGCGCGGTCGTCGCTGTTGCCACGCTGATGATGGCTAGGGCCCGACGGACCGTGTCCGATCGACGGAACGTACGCTGACGCGCTGGCAGGACCACCGGAACCACCGCCTTGCTGGCGCTCGTCGAGGTCGGTGACGAGTTGCAGCTTGCGCTGACTTTGTCCGTTCGAGGCACCTGTGCGCATGCCGGGCATCGCCATCGGCGGAGGCTGCGCCGGGTTGAAACGGGGTGGGTGAGATGACTGGCCTGCTTGATAGGTGCCAGATGGGTATGCTTGAGGCTGTCCGCTCATGTCGAGCGACGAAAGTGCGCGCTGCACATCGTCGATAGTCGCGCCTGCATTTTGACCGGGTGCACGCCAATCGGTACCACCTGGAGTCCCCCATGGCGAACGGCCGCCAATAGGACTGGTTGGACCCTGGTATTGAGCGGGCTGGTGAGCAAAGTATTCCTCGTCCTCATGGCTGTGATCCTCGGAATACTCATCGCCCTCTGGCGGGCTCGGGGTCTGTGGATGGCCTGGGGGGCGGGTAGACGTTTGAAGCGTGCCTGCACGACGTAGACCAGCTGTCGCCATCTTCTTGTGACCACCGCTTGCTGCGGTGAGGGATTGGTGCCTACGCACGGCAGAACCGGCGAGGGGCGGAGAGGGAATCTGTGAAAAATGGGGAGAAAGAGGAGAGCCCGATGACTGAGACTGAGCTTCGATCAGCTGCTGGTGTTGGGGATGCTCGGCAGACGAGTACGTAGCCTGAAGGCGATCAAAGACGACTGTCAGATGCATCCAGGAGTAGGACGAGTAAATGACAAACATCTTCGCCTTCACGCAGGTCGCGCATGTCTCGTTCCCAGTCCTCTTCCTCGCCTTCCTGGCCATCGATCGCGGTAAGGCTGTTGAGGGTGCGAGGAGTGTTCCCGCCGGTTTGCCGTGAGCCATGGGCATACGCTGAATGCGACAGATGCGTAAACATGGAGCTCTAATGAGAGGAGACAGAAACAGATGGGGGGACGGAGGAGATAGCAGAGCGAGGACCGGATGTGAAATAGGACATGCCTCGGTTGTATCTAGTGGGGAGAGAGCTTTGCCGATGAAGCGAACCACCCTTTTCGCCTAAGGTACCGACGGCTGCAGGCCAATCCATTTCTTGGACATCGTCGTTAGTCCACTCTTGGGACTCCTCGTCGATGGTGTTGCGTTCTGCCTGACGAGCAGAGCGAGAGGTGGCGGTGATGGTATGGTGACGGCGGACACCCGAGGAAGACTGAGCGCCTGGAGGAGGCGAGATAGGCTGGGAAGGTGGGTTAGACATCGAGGAGAGAGTCGGATGGGGAGACAGAGGGATGAGGGCTGGAGGAAAGAAGTGGTCGACGCAGCCCAGTGGAGAACGCCCAGGCAACGCCGGTCCTGGTCGTCCCTGTCCGCCGACAAGCCGGGTCCACCACCGGCCCGCCAATCCCGGCAATCTCCACACCTTTCGCGTGCTCGCCTCGTGTCCCCGGCGTCTCTCTTTCTTCCTTCATGGCGACGTCTAACGAGATCTACTATGATTTGTTGTGTTCCTTTGTCTTCTCTTGCTTATGTGTTCATGACTTTCCTTCAGGACCAGCTGTCTTATTTATCGGCACTCCAGTAAGCCGCTGACTCCAGAGAAGCTTGCAAATCTCTGCATGCCTTCCGACCCTTGTACGCCCTCCAAAGCTCATGCTCCCCTTCACCTCATCCTTGGTGAGGATAGCCGTGTATTGTGGTCTGCTATTTTTTATATTCTTCAGGTATTCCTAAGAATGGTCGTCCGTCACTACTGTTACCAAGTTCTGTTTGGTATCAGGGCAACTGGCCGGACCGATTTGGATTTCCCCACACTCCATCCCGACGCAGACCTCATGACTTCATCTCACTTTCTCCTTTCTCACTCTATTCCACCCTCGAGCTCCAGGAGATGCTTCAATATTGCGCGAAGAAGCAGGAAAGATTCGTGGACGGCAGCCTCCGTGCCGCATTTGAGCTGTCACGGTAACGTTCCCGTCCGTTTCGGACCCTTCTCTAAATCTCATGAGCGCAAGGATATTATATATGAGCTTAACAGATAGCCTTCTCTTTAGTGCCCTGCAGCTTTCAATTGACCCCGTGTCAACCTGGCGCGATGTACAGATCCTTGCGTTCTCGTACAACCGGAAGACTAGGACAGCAGATTTGGAGGTCGTGACCGGAGACAAAACTGTGCTCGACGTTGGATGGTGCTATTTTGATCCCAAGACGGGATTGACGACGTCTGATACTCAAGTTATCCAGCAGGCGCTTTTGAGGACTGATCAGCATTTTTATGTAGGCGAGGCTAAAGCTCGCTCTACTATGGATGTCTCTGATTCGGATGTACATGCTAGGAGACGGAAGGAGTACGCCGTCAAGTAATGACTAAGGAAGCAATCAAACGTAATCTGCTTGAACTCACGACCTCTGGACACCCCACTGTCTTGCTCGTATATAACAAGCAGGCTACGCTAGAGCTCTTTGATGAATACGGCATAAACACTAGTCGGTGGGCAACCAGCGGGCTAGACGAACTCTTCTAGTACGACCCTCCTAATGTTCTACCCTCTTCTTCTAACGCCTTTTAGCCCGGGTAGAAACAGTGCTCCTCCCCACGGCAGCCTCGGCTCTCACCGGTCTTACACCAGTCAGCACCGGGTACACGGTGAGGGACGCCTGGACCACAGGCAGCAGCGCTACTACCCGCGCTCGCGCTCGCGTTCACCCAGTAGGGGCGAGCCAGGTCCCAGCCGGGAGCGGTCGCCTGTCCGTGACCAGCGAACACGCGTTTTTGTTGTCGATGTCATGGACATGTTCGCAACCGCCAATATGAGAGTTCCTGAGACAAAACACAGCCTACGACTCATACGAGAACACTCTGGGGAATCAAGGGGGAGCGGGGATGAATTTTACGATGGAAAGAAGGGAGTCAATGCTGGGAACGACAGCCGGTGGGTACAGTTTCCTTCTCCTTTTAATCTTACTGACGACTTGGTAGGGCCATCGCCGAAATGTGGTTTGAAATGGCTAGTGGGGACCCTATCATCGTTCAAATAGTCAAACGCGAACAAGATCGTCGGCAAGTCGGTCAGGAATCAGAACCCGAACCTAAGTCACCGAAAGCGACGGCGGCTACGGCAGAGACGAATGAAGATGCTGACCCTTCTCTCCAAGACATGCGGCGGGCGCCGCAAGAACGGCTGGCACAGCCTGCGAACAGCTACGACCCGTACGCTGATTTTGAAGACGAGGACGAGTAGTTGCGAATATCTTTTGCAAAACATACCCGTCCTTGCATTTACCTTGACCGTTGGACGTGTACGTGTACAATACCGTGACCGTACAGGATACCATTAGCATCCTCACCACCTGCGTGCTAACCCCTAACCGTCTATACAGTCTATGACCATGATTTTGAACACCCAAATTTGTTTTGCATGCAATTCATGTCCTGTCCACTCCTTCCGCTCGAAATTTCACAGGCATACTTCTATGGCTGCCTTCTATTGCTGAATAGAGCGTCAAAGGGAAATGAAGGGATAGAGAGAGATGATTCGCATTGAACACCTTTATCCGAAGCGCACTGCTGCAGAAACGGCAGTGCCCCCGTCCTGATCGCGAGGGTATATTGTACATTATATACATGGGTATTATCTTAGCACCCTAAATGACTTAATTGTACACTGGCGCTGGAGCAGTTCACTGCTGAACAGAGAGGAATGCTGTTCACCCCAGTGCCAGGCGACGAGTATGCTTCTCCTTTGTGAACCATGTCGCAAATCTGGGAACATGCTTATAAGCGGGCACCGCTCGTAAGTGGATTACAATATTAAAAATTCGATCATAATTCGGGACAGTCCGATTGTTGCCGATTGTAAGCTGATTATAATAAGGCAGCCGCCATCAGGATCGGACTATGCTGATGTAAGCAGGACGCGACCTGTTCGTCCCGTCGTTATAGCTCGCAGCCTCACACTCTTTCCATGTATTAGAACACTGTGGAACATTGTTTTCCATTCTAGCATTGATGCCCAGAGAGCAGAATTCAAATACCCCATGTTGTTCAAGAGCAGTAGCCTAAAAAAGGAAAGTGATACCAAACAATGAGGAAAGTGATTTCTGTGTGATACAGCACATCTTGCTCTTTGACGACCTCGAAGGCTGGCACCTATCACGTGACTTGTTTGCCACGTGTTTTCCATGCTGACAGCTAGCATTGCCCTGAAAGTGGCCTCGTATGTGCCCATCTCAACATTGTGCCAGTCATCAGAACATACTAATAACTGGTGCAATGGTCTGGAAGCCAGG